>ML339868.1:0-40839 GCA_005239505.1 Nicotiana paniculata | reverse complement strand
CACCCTAAATAGAAATACTATTAATAGTACTTTCTTTTCTAGTATTCTTTTTTTATTTCAACAACTGCATATTTTCTTTTCACGGTATAAATATTTTTTTTTCATTTTAATGAAAAAAATACTTTCTTTTCATGGTATAGAAGAAATATTTCCTTTCATCTTAACAAAATGATGTAATAAAAAATATTTTATTTTATTACAACAAAAAAGAGTATTTTCCAAAAATAAAGTGTTCACCAACCAAAATAAGTGATAAAGCCGCTCATTTTCCATGAAAACATTTTCTTTGGTATCAAACACACCCTAAGTGACTGTTCATTTGGAAAATTAGCCCATGACTTACGCATAAAGCCACGATTACTCCAGTTTGCTTTGGCATCTTCCCAAATTCTTCCTTTTGTTTATAGCTATACTTTAGTGATGTCACTTTAGTAAAAATGAAATCGAAACTCATCAAACTATGGTTTTAAATACATATGCATTCAGCAATGGTAGAGCTTCAGAATGTTTGATGTACAGCTATAAGAGGAGCTTCAATGGCTTTGCTGCCAAACTGTCCGAGGAAGAGAAGAACAGAATCGCAAGTAAGTGAATAACACATAGAATATATGTGATTGACATTGAATGTGTATAGTCCCAACAGATTATGAAATTTGTCAACCACGTACAATACCAACTCTGTCAATCATACATTGTCTAAATCATTAAGATTGTCCCTATTTTACATAATATATCTTAATTTCTTGTATGTAAGGGAATGTGTCGAGAGCATGATTAAGTTAATAAAAATGTAAGATTTTGAACGAGATGGTCACAACTATATATATTTGTCTGCTAGTTACTTTACAACATTAATTATATATGGATCGTTTTCAGAAAAATCATCGGAGCCAAGTACTATCGAGTAAATGGAGAATTTGCGCAAGGAGACATTCAATCACCAAGAGACACAGAAGGTCATGGATCACACACGGCATCAACAGTAGCCGGGGGGTCCGTTAAAGCTTGTATGCTCTTGGGTCAGGAGCAGCTAGAGGAGGAGTGCCTTTTGCAAGGATAGCTGTATATCAAATATGCTGGTCTGATATGATGGTTGTTCTGATGCTGATATATATCCTAGCAGCATTTGATGATGCAATTGCAGATGGAGTTGATATAATCTCACTCTCAGTAGGAGTAGGGTCTTTACCTTATGAATACTTTGAAGATTCAATAGCCATTGGAGCTCTCCATTCTATGAAGAATGGAATCCTCACCTCCAATTCTGCAGGCAATTCCGGACCTGATCCACAAACGCTAACCAACCTGTCCCCTTGGTCTCTCTCTGTTGCTGCCACTACCATTGACAGGAGATTTATCACGGACGTGCAATTAGGAGACGGTCAAGTCTATGAGGTGAGAATTCTTGCCCCAGTTTTGATATATATACTGCTCCCTCCGTTTCAATTTACCTTAACTTGTTTGATTGAACACGAAGTTTAAGAAAAAATGAGATTTTTGAAATTTGTGGTCCTAAACAAGTCAACAAGGGGGCCACAATATTTGTATAGTTATAAAAGTTTCTTATTAAGGGTAAATTCGTAAGTTTAAGCTAAATTGTTTCCAAATTTAAAAAGAGATCATTATTTTTGGAACGGACATGAAAGGAAATAAGTTCACATAAACTGAAACGGAGGAAATATATATTTGTGTGTGCGTGTGAGAGAAATATGTAGAGACAATGACATTTGATACAATAAATGAAATAAATACAATGACATTTGGTACAACATAATCATTATGACTTTTACTTTAGAAGTGTACGTAATACATTTACATTTGATGTTGAAAATTTCTCTATCTTTTAATCGTAAAAGTCATTTTTTTTGTCTTAAAAATATCATTCTTTATATTTAATATATATTATATTTTCTTAGCATCTTGCTATAATTACCCATAAATTGCGATAATATAATGAATGTTATTGATAATGGTACTGTTGGTTATTTGTGATAATTTTTAGAGCTTGTGGGTATAAGTCATGTTTTATATTTTTCTAAAATGAATTTGGGAAAATATGTTTTGAAAACTGATGTCCAAACACATTTTCATCTTCAAATCAAACTTCACTTAAATCATATTTTTCAAAACAAATTTGAGAATCTATGACCAAACGCTAGCTTAGTAAACTGTGATTAAGGATTAATGGATGATACAGTCAAGCTTAATTAGGAGAAATTCAGTCTTATAATTTGACTTTACACTTGGTTAACGTTCTCTTGCAGGGGGTCTCCATCAACACTTTTGACCTCGAGGACCAGTACCCACTAGTTTATGGTGGAGATGTTCCAAATACTAAGGCAGGGTATAATGGATCTTAATCCAGGTATTTAAGCAGTAGTTAGAGTGGAGTAAACTCTTTATATATTGAGTTTGATATATATATATATATAAAATCATTTTATTGTATAGAATATCTAATATATTATTTAGAAAATCCGTAAATTATAGGTACTGTGAAGAAAATTCATTGGACAAAAGTATGGCTAGAGGCAAAATTGTGCTCTGCGATTGGACTTATAATGGAACAATTATTGCTGGAGCTATAATGCCGGATAATGGATTCAAAGATGCTGCATTCTCTTTCCCCATATCATCTTCATACTTAAGCACAAATGACGGCAACAATATTTACAATTACCTATATAAAACACGGTATTATTTCTAATTTCAGTGAATGATTAAATAAGTAACAAAAGATAAATTATATTCTGATACTTTATTATTATTATTATTATTATTATTATTATTATTATTATTATTATTTCTTCAGTAAACCAACTGGAAGAATTTTGAAAAGTAGTGAAAAGAAATCAGAATCTGCCCCTTTTGTTGTTTCCTTTTCATCAAGAGGACCCAATCCAATTACAAATGACATTCTAAAGGTAACATTTAATTATGGTATCATCACCCGTATTTTATGTTTGTCACTAATTTCCAACATTAATTGGATAGCCTGATCTAAGTGCCCCAGGAGTGGACATACTAGCAGCTTGGTCTGAGGGTGTCACATGTAACCAGGGGCAAATCAGGAAATGAGAAGATTTTAAAAATATTAAGAGCCCGTTTGGACATAAAAAGTTTTTTCTTTTTTTTTTCAAAGAATTTTCACTTTTTTCGAAATCGGCGTTTGTTCATAAAATTTTCAATTTTCACATGAGGATATGTATTTTTGAAATTTTCGAAAATTTTGAAAAACTCTAAAAAACTGTTTTTATAAAATTTTCGTTCAAATCAATCACAAAACTTCAAAAAGCAACCCAAAATTGTATTCGTGTCCAAACACAACTCTAAATTTCAAATATCATTTTCACCATATTTTAGAATTATACAATTCTTATGTCCAAAAGCACACTAAATTTCAAAATCATAACCATCAAAGAACTCATGGCCTTAAACTCAATATATTTAAATTTTGGAACTGCCTAGTGCAGGTAAACAAGGAGATAAGCGGGTAAATCCATACAACATAATTTCCGGCACGTCTATGGCTTGTCCTCATGCTACAGGAGCTGCTGTCTATGTTAAATCATTCAATCCAACATGGTCTCCTGCTGCTATCAAATCTGCCCCAATGACTACTGGTATAGATTTTTAAGGCATGCACTTCTGGTTCATGTTCATAATTTTCCGGGGTTGTCCTAATTTTCTTAGTATATTTAATTTTCCTATTTCTTGAATGAAAGGATAATATATTTATAATAATTGAGTTTTTTTTTTGTAGAAGAAAATTATAATTCTTCTATGTTTCGTTAGTCTTTTTTCTTGTAGAAAAATGTTTGGAACTTCTATAAATTGAGGATCATTCCTTCTTATTCAGTAGCATCCACAATGTAGGCATATGAAATTTGAGAGTCGTGTTTAGAGGGAGAACTTTACGAGACAAGTGTTAGTGTTCACTTGTGTTTGCCTTTTTCGTGAGGTTGTTCTCTCGATATTTTGTACTCTCTTTTTATATAGTGGATTGCTCATCTCCGCCGTGGATATAGGTCAATTAACCAAACCACGTTAAATATTTGTATATCTTTTGGTATATTTCTCTTTTATTATCTGATTTATTATCGTTCAATATTTATTTTACTAGCTTCCGCATGACACCTGACTTTTTCGGTCCTAACACATAATTGCAATAAATTGACCGAGTACTGCATGTCTTGTGGAAACCAAACATTATACAAAAACAACATTCAATAAAATATAGATAACACTCCTTTAACTTTTGTGCTTCTTCCTTTTGGGAACAGCAACACCTATGAGCTCCAGTGCAAACACAGAGGCAGAATTCGCATATGGATCTGGTCAAATAAATCCAATAAAGGCTGCACATCCCGGTCTAGTATATGACATGGGAGAAATTGATTACATAAAATTCTTGTGTGGTCAAGGATACAGTACCAAGAATTTGCAGATTATTACAGGGTCTAAGACTTCTTGTACTTCTGAAACCAATATAACTATTTGGGATCTAAACTACCCTTCTTTCACAATTTCTTCTTCGAAAAACACAAACATCACCCCGAGTATTTCAGAGGACCGTCACCAACGTTGGTACGCCAGTTTCCACTTGCGAGGCAACTGTTGTAGCACCTGAGGGACTCACCATTCGAGTAGAAGCGAGCATTCTTTCGTTCAGATCATTGGGGAAGAAGCAATCATTCGTGGTGTCAGTGACCGCAGAGATAACTGACTCAATGATATCAGGTTCATTGGTGTGGGATGACGGGGTGCATCTAGTTAGGAGTCCTGTTGTTGCTTATGCTTCTAATTGAAGCTTCAGAATACGAATTTATATTATTTTGTTTCCTCCTCTTTGGTTCATTCCTTTGATCCATATTGTAATTTCTAACCTCAAGATAAAGGGGACGGTTTTGGATGTTGCCTTTTGGAATAAATTACCTCAAGCTTCATTTTTTCTTTTTAAGATTTTCCAAACAACTTATGTATTCACTAGATGGCCGCTAAACTTTTGTAGACGAGGCAAAGTCAAAATTTGAAGTTTATGGATTCAGTATTCTAATTATTTTAAGTTATTGGGTTTTATATTAATCATTTTTATATATTCCACAAATTTCACAAGACAAGTATAAGATTTGAACAAAAGTTACTCGGCTCGGCCGAACCAGTAAGCAAAGTCTAGCTCCACCTCTGTCCGTGGATGATTGAAAAGAGAATTAAGTTACAGATAAATGAACTAATGGAACTCATCAAACATCGTTTCTCCATTAATCATTCACCAATAGAGCTTCTGAATCTTTGTATACAAGTCTACAACTATGAAATGAGAGCTTCAATGGTGTGTCGTGATTCAAAATTGAAGGAGGCGACCAACACGCACTTGGTTGGTTCTAAAAGTGGAATGAAAGTCTACACCAGGTCGTTGATGAAAACCCTTTGCAACTAATCTTGCTTTGTAGCGATCCACAGACCCATCAGGTTTATGCTTGACACGATTGAAACTGGAGGAAAGACTAGCGAAACTTGAGGCACTGATTGGAAATGTCCCTGAAGGTGACGAATTTCAAACCCTCGTGACAAGGCTTGCCTACCTTGAGGTAGAATTGGCAAGACTAAGTCAAATAATGTGGATCTGAAAAGCGAGACAGTGGTGCTGCAACGTGCTATGGGCGAGGATGCTTCTCAAAGTGGTGTTGGTCGTCTCTAGGTAAAAATTCCTGAACCTAAGGCATTTGGTGGTGCAAGGAGTGCACATGAATTGGAGAATTTTCTTTAGGATGTGGAGCAGTACTTTCATGTTATTCGTGTGCATGATTAGAAGGACAAAGTAACCTTGACTAGCATGTATTTGAGTGAAGATACTAAGTTATGGTGGTGCACTCGTATGGTTGAAGATTAAAGTTTGGGCAGACAAAAGATTGAGTCATGGGAGCAGCTTAAAAATGAGTTGAAGGATCAATTCCTTCCTAGCAATATGTCTTGGATTGCCAGGGACAAACTAAAAAAATTGAAACAAATCGGATCAGTGAGAGCATATGTCAAATAATTCACTTATTTGATGTTGAGTATAAGCAATATGTCGGAAGAAGACAAATTGCACAACTTCATGAGCGGGCTGCAACACGGGGCACAATTTGAGTTGTGTAGGCAGAATATTCAAAACCTTGCAAGTGTTATGGTTGCAGCAGATGCATTAGGTGATTTTCACTTGGGTGAAGCCACTTCTACTTCAAAGTCCAACGACGAAAACAAGGACAAGGCAAAAGAGTGGAAGAAATGTGAAAATAACAATGCTAATGAAGACAAGGGGAAGGAAAAACAAGAGGGTGGAACTTCAAAGAGCAAGGAGAATGACAGCACATTCGGTGGCTCTTTCATTTGTGATGGGCCACATCGAGCATGGGACTGTCCCAAGAAGGCAATGTTGAATGCAATGACTGTTGTGGATAAGAGGGCTACATTTGAGGCAATGACCAGTAGATAACAAATGGTTGTCAATGCAATTGTGACTGATGAGAAGGGAGGCCAAGGGAAGTTGCTTGTCAACCCCTTAGGACTCATAACTTGAGCTAAATCGACAAGGACGTCGAGTTTCGAAGGGTGCGGGTAGTTTGTTAGGGCTTCACCTCTTTGAACTTGAATTGAAAACAAGAGTGTTTTCATTTAGAAGCAAGATTGTTGCAAAGCTAAGGTGCACGAGCTAGCACCAAGGCAAAAAGGGAAACGGGCAAGTGATGGACAAGGCTTTGAGGGAGACAAGGCAGCTTGGTAAGGGCTTGATGATGAGATGCAGGATGAGGGAGATACTTGAGCATGGAAAAGGCGTTAAGGCATGAGGCAATGATGCCAAGGCAAGGCAAAAACAAAGTGGGCAAAGGAAGGCCAAGTGCAACGAAGGCATGCGCACAAGGAAGATTTGTCATGACATTGGGGCGCGGCAAAGGGATACGTGTGTGGGAAATGGCATGGACTAAATGCAGATGCAATGCACCTGATAGCAAGGCATTGGTGCATGATTCAAGAAAAGGCACACACATGGGAAGCAAGCTTTAGATTGACCAAGTCAAGGGCAGCTACATGGAACATGATGTGAACATAGTTGGCTTTTTTCAGACCTAGCAAATTATGCTAGCACGTTTTTGGGGCCATGTTTCCTTTATATTATTTTGATCTACATGATCCTAGTAGTTGGGGGATGTCAACTACACTAGACTAAAATAGTGAGTTGTATGGGGCAAGTGTCTAAGCCTAAGTGTGACAAGTGTAAGGCAAAGGGGTTGTCTCATGTTTTATAAATGGGCAGCATCCTTATGCTTGTGGACAGAGGAGAAACACGTGTGGGAGCACATTTTAGAGTTAGGAAAGAGTTCCTAAGTCTGTTTTCAATATTGAAAACACATAAAGCTAAGAGTAGTCTTGTGAGAAAATCTTAGGGTCAAGAGTTGTCTTCTTTGTACACGGTTGTCATTGGTTATCATTTTGATACGTTTTGAAAAAAAATATCCACTCATAGATGTATGTACTCAAATAACAATATAAAATACCATATCTTCCATTATAATAAGCCACAATAGTAATAGAGGTAAATTTGGCATAAGCTTGCTCCGAGTTTAGGCTTGACTCTTGAGGATCTTTACGATCTTGTAGGTGAAGTCAGAGTAATTTCTTCTATAAGTGACCTCTATTCATTGATGCCCATAATGGCAAAAGACTAATCCAACCCATAAGGCAGCGGCAATGCAAATATTTCAAGAAAATATGAGAACCAAAATCCATGAAAGAGATACTAGGATTGAAAAAGTGATTCAGGATAAAAATAATAGCCAACGTTTGATATAGATTGCGGTCTAAGTAGTAGTTCCTTACCTGATTGACTTACATAACTATCACTTATAAAACAAAATCACATTAGAACATGTATCTCTTTGATTCTAAGCAGTAGGTAGTTAGCAGAGAAACCTATAATTTCCTACATCAAACCAAAAGTTTGTATAGGGTAAAATTGGTTCACATTAAATACTCGAATGATGAACTGAGGGCAGACAAAAGACGAAACTAGTGAAACCAAAATCGAGGACAACATCTTCGATTGGCATCGGGTAGACCCCGAAGGGAACATTATCAATGATAGCAAACAAATATTTGTCACCAAATGATATTTAATGAATAATATTCCTCAGTAATAAATACACATCCGTTGATAGATCGCGGTATAAATCTCCTCACCCTTATGCCTCAAGTTTTTGTACTCTTTGCTTGACTATTTTACAACTCTACAAGGTATAACAGATCCCTTTTAATTCTTACCATTGTAATTATATATTCTTTCTGTTGTTTTAATCTTATTCTTGTGTACATACAAATATAATCATTATTGATATGTGACTTGTGAGATTATTTTTACTGTATTTTCTTATATGCATAGTGCAGGCCAATTGTTTGATGAAATACACGTATTCTCGCATTGAACCCTGCAAGTAGATAAAAGGACTAAAATGAACCTATGTATAGCAGAAATTTGAAGCTATTTGTTTGGAGATGCAATAGGCTATGTATGAGGTAAACCTCACTTCTCTAAATTAAATTTTCTTTGTATATAATTGGTGAAATTATACATTTGATAATTCTCTTGATGCTTGTGATTATTAACAAGGTCTTATGTAAGCTTCCTTTGCTACTCAACTGATCCTCTCAAGTAAGAGTTTTTTTCCACACCAACTGAAAGCTTAACCTTAGAGCTTTAGTCTGGTTGAATAAATTGAATTATGACCATATTCATCAACCAAAAATAAAAAATAAAAGAATAAAACTCATAATTATAAATTTTAGATGTTACTATGACTATTGCATATTGCTTCATTTCCTATAAAGATACCCAATGCAAGACCAACAACTTTGGGTGCCCAATAAAGAGGTGTTTGCATCTTTTTGCTACAAAACAAGTCCATTGGGTTTAATAGGGGGAAGGTTAGGGAAAGACTATATACTTTCCCCTCATGGTTCTTACTCACCTCATGTAATTTGAAATTTGTAGTAGTTGGGACATACTTGATACTTCAACTTCTCTCAGTGATTAATAAAATGCAAGAAGTTACAGAAACTATATTCTAATTTTTGCAATTGGGTGGGAGCTTTGTACTTTATATTCTTTCTGGCAAGGATTTATATTCTATATTTATCTTTGGTAGTCGAAATGGTTAGTGAGGATTCATATATCTAACCATATTAGCTTGGAAATTGAGGCGTAATAGTACAAGTTGTTGTAGTACAGATGTTGTTGTCCTTAGTTTTATTAGGAGACTACTCTCTTCTTAAAAAAAATATTTACTTCATTTTTTCAGTCGCTTGAGATTTATGTTTGTCCATGTTGAGCTCCTAAGCATTTATCTCATTTTCAGTATAATAAAATATGGTTGTTGGATTTCAATGTTAGTCAAGGAAATAAATAATGAGGTAGATCTTTGTCAATATGTTTCCTAAAAGCTCAAGTTGTGTATTAGTTCTAAGGTTGTTTTCCTCTGGAAGGTTGTGACTTCTGAGAAAGCTTACTAGTTGGAAATAATTTTCAATAGTAGATATAGCTATGGAAAGAAAAAGTTTATTTAGATTGGTTAATGAAACCATGTGTCTTGTCAAGGCTCTGCATAATTTTAACCTATAAAATAAGCTTTGCATAATTTGAATTCCTGATTGTATTGGATGTAAACTTTGTAACTTTATCTACAACATATGCTCTGGACAAGTTGAACGTTCCTTTTCCATAAAACTTATCATGTTCAACCAGGTACAATTAAATCGAAGACTAACTCTATGTCTAGTACTATAACGAGAATAAGAACTATTGTGTAATTTACGACTTCAACAAACTCATACTTTTCCATTGATTTAGTGTTTCCATGAATGATGAAAAATGAGTGGCCTTGTTGTAGCTCATCAATATGTTTTTTACTTTGATTTGTTAAAAGTAAAAAATGAGTGGCCTTCAACAAACTCTGAGTTATGGATGGTATATTACTCCATAAAATTGTGGTTACTTTGATATCAAAATGCTTCGCTTTTAATGTGTTATTAATTGCCTTTGTTTGATGTTAAAATGTATCACTTCAATAGCATTATACTTTGCATGTATGCTCATTGCTTTAAAGTTTACATTTGCCGAATGTGCTTTTACGTATAATCTTTGGGGTTTTTTTCATAGTTAGGGAGGGTGAATTGAAGCACATGGATGCAGCACAACTGAGAGAGTATGGTCACAACATGTTGAAATTCATTACTGATTATCACAAGAACATTGAGAACTCCATGTTCTTAGTTAAATTCAGGTTTTTTATAACCCATCAATTTCTTTGCCATTGTATCATTACCATCTATTGCGGTATTGCCAAGAGTTACTAATTTTCTTAAGAGTTTTAGTACCTGTTTGTCAGTTGAGTTTCGGCAGTCTCTGGAGTCTTAGCTAGAGAGCAGTACTCTATTCTATTTAGAATAAATGGTGAAGCTAAATGTTATAATAATGAATATATATACAATTTTACTATCCTATCTAGTTGGTCACCATATTAGATATCATACTAGATAATAGCTTTGTATAATTTGGTATGGATTTGAATTTGTAATGTTTCTCACTATGGTTGTTTCTAATGGAGTTTGACGTAAATTATTACTTATTCAATAAAATTATCTATTTAACTGTGGCAAAATGAACTACCACTAATTTTTTTTGAACATTAATATCATATTTTCGGGGTTATAAAACCCAATATATATATATTTTTTAATGCTCAAATCATATTGTGGGGATTTAAAATTCCCGCAATATTTTTTTGGAAACACTAAAGTAATATTAACGGAGGTTCTAAACCGTCACAAATTGATTTAAAAACCCCCACAATGTAAAAAGTCATTTGCGACGGTCGTCATGGAGGTTTTAGAAAACCGCCTCAAATATGTTTGTGACGAATGTAACTGTGGCATTTCTAAAAACCGTCTCAATACAATTTATGTGGGTCAAAAACCGTCACAAATTAACAAAATAACCACCATAAATTGAGCCTTTTCTTGTAGTATTGACATGCGAATCTTGTGAGTGGCCTTTGCACTATTAGAATCTGGACTGTTCTTAACATTGAATTTAGACACTAAAAGGAAAGTAATCTTGATATTCGCCAGTCATGAAGGGCACCGTTTTGGTTTATCAAATATCTAGGACCTTCTAGAAGAATTTGACCTTTTTGGTAGAAAGATCCATAAAGTTAAATATTAATAAAACGGCTCTTAAATGTTAATCTACTACTATATACTAATTTTTTCTTCTTTTGAAGGAGAAATAAAGCAACTAGAAAACTAGCTAATAATTAAGGGAATAAAACACTAATAACATCTGTAAGCAATATTGCTTTTTTGAGAAGTATATTCACAGGTAAACAATTCTGAAGAGTTTATTTAGCTTTCTAGGGTAAAGTTTATAGTCTTGAAAGGGGTAAATAATTGGGTTGATTATAGGAGTTAAGATACTAGGGTTAGTTCATTTGGTTATTGAGCTGAAACCTAAAATTTCCCTATGAAGTTAGTGATATTTGAGGCAAATCTTATGAGGATAAGTTGTGGCTTTTACTCCCTTGAACAAGGAGGTTTTTATTGCAAATTTCTCGTGCAACTTCCCTTTCAACGAGAAGAACGTGGTTTTTAAAACCACAGAAAACCTACAAATTGGCGATGGTGATATGGCACCACTGGTACGTTATGAGTGCTACAAGTATTGCAGTCACGATCATTTTACGAGGAATTGCTTAATATGAAAAATTAAACAGGAGAAAAGTAATCTTGATAAAGTAAATGAGCAAAAAAAGACAGCGTTCCTGAAAATAAGATGACAAAGAAAAAATTAGGTAAGATCGTAAAAAAGGGTTTTGACTATAGAAACACCTTCAACGATGAAAGTGATGATGAAGATCAATCCATGATGGTCAAGGATGAACCTGACTCAAACAATGAAGATATTCTTGCTTTCATGGCCAACTCTAATTCAGATGTGGAACATGACCAAACTGAGTAATTTTTATGATATAAAAGAAATGATTCATGCTTACTCAGAAAAGATATTAGCTTCGTTGTCCCATATCTTAATTGATACATATCATAGTATATGTACCAAAAGGAAATAACTTATAAATAAGTTTACTTCTCTTAATTGATACTAAACGAAATTTGACTCATCCTTTTACTCAAAGGAACTCATCAAGCTAGTCTAAGTTTCTAAGACTAATCCCTAAACTATTTTACAGGCTAAGACAAAGAAAAGAAAAAATATATAGTACGTGGACAATGCTTGCTCTTGATACATGGCAGGATAAAGAAAATATTTTCTCTCACTGGTTGCCTATCAAGGAGGGAGAGTGGAATTCAAAAACACATATATCACTGGTAAAGGTATGGTTTTTATGTTTCACTCCAATTTATATTGTATCAATGGTCTCAACTTTATGTGTGTGTCTCAAATGTGTGATAGAGGAAACTAGGTCTTGTTCACCTCTAGTGTATGAATTGTCACTAATCTGAATACTAGAAACCTGCTGATAGGAAAAATGCACAAAAATATTTACAAAGTTGATATTATGTTATCTCTAGAAAATGAATTAACATATCTTAGTACTTCATAATGAGTCACTAATGTGGTAAAAAAAGCTAGTACATGCAAGCTTTATTGCTAAACAAAGTTGATATATATCAAAGGACCTGATTCTTGGTCTGTCAAACTCTAGGTTCAAGGAAGATAAAGTTTGTAATACTGATGCAAAAGGTCTGACAAGCTTTAATCAAAGAAAGTGCTAAGTAACTCTCGTCTTTGGAGCTACTATGTATGGATTTATATGGTCCCGTGAGAGTTCAACGTAGAGGAGAAATCAATTATGTATTTATAATTGTTGATGACTATTCTAGGTTTACATGGACTTTATTTCTTTCCTCTAAAAATAAAATATAAGATTTGTTTGTTGAATTATGAGAAAACTACAAAGAAAAGTGGATAGTCAAGTACTTAGCAATAGATCTAATTAAACTGTACTTAAAAATACCAGATTTCTTGAATACCGTGTGAATTATGGCATTGATCACAACTTCGTTGCATTTATGGCTCCCCAGTAAAATTATTAGAAAGGAAAAATAGGACTTTTAGATGATATGTATAGAACTATGATAATTGCTAGTGGTCTTTCTAAAACTTCGTGAGCTGAGGCTGTAAACACTGTTTGCTATATAATCATTAGGCCTTTACTTGAGAAGACCTCCTCTGAGTTACTTAAAGGCCGCAAATATAATATAACTCACCTAAGAGCATATGTCAATAAGTGTTTTGTGCATAATAATGGTAAAGTTGCTCTTGGAAAGCTTGATGCAAAAAGAAATGGGAGTGTCTTATTTGGATATTCTTCACATAGTAGGTCCTATAAAGTGTATAACAAAATAACCTTGTGTGTTTAATAAAGTGTCCATATGATTTTTGATGAAATTGATGACTGAGAGAGGTTGGCAAGATGATGATGATGGTGATAATGGAAATTTGACTCACATAAGCCTATACTGATGTCACAACACCAAATCCACTAGTCGTGATGTCACCTAACCCAATATGCTAGGTAACTCAACTAGTAAGTATCCAATTCCAATGATATTAACAAGACAAATAAACAATGATAATCTACTGAATTTTATATATTTCCTAAGGACTGGTAATACAAATCATGAGCTTCTAAGAATAGAGTTTACAAAGCTGAAATGAAATAGATACCTAGTCTGTTTGAAAAGTACATAAACATAGTTTTATAGATCTAAAGCTACCACGAACAAGGGGTAGCTTCAACCAGAACATAGGTACATCTTCAATCCAGCTCCCATCGAACGCATCAACATCAGCAGCCAACATCTGTACGCAAGGTGCAGAAGTGTAGTATGAGTACAACTGACCCCATGTACTTAGTAAGTAACGGACCTAACCTTAGGTTGAAAGCAATAATTAGCTAGCACAAGGTCGGGTTCAATAACAAAATTCCACAATAGTTCATAACAACATAAATACAAGTATAAAAGAGGTATCTCATAAGTAAAAATGTTTAGCTTGTTCACAGTTCTAGAAAATGGTCATGCTTTTCAAGTATCTCAGTGAAAAACCAAAACCTCTTACCGAAAATACCAAAAATACGAGTAAGTTTGAAAACTGTAATTTTCCAAATTTTCTTTCCACAATAAATAAAAGTATTTCATTTTCTTTCCAGATAACAAGTATACAATACCTCTCTATGCTCACATATCAATGTGTATAAGAAGTCATGAATGACGTGATACCGCATAGCATGAGGAAAAAAATGCATCTCTATGCCTGTATGTCACGTGTGCATGCAAATGCCACGTATCTCAAAGATGAATCATGTACTCACACTCTAAGTATACTCAATCTCACTGTCTCACACTTTCCACTCATCATGCTCAGCCACTCGGTCCTGTATATGGCTCATACGGCCCAGGGAAGATCCATTCCAGAATATATACATCACTCCATCAGTCACTTAGTACCGAGGAAAGCCAATACGTCCCCATGGAGAAGATCCATCTCCAGGTATATAATTGCTTCAGACAAGATCCATGCCCAGAGAAGATCCATCCCTCAATATAATCAATTGCGCTCACTCAAGTGTACATACTCCAGAGGGACTCCTACAGTCCAAGCGCTATCATAAACCAGATCCAGGCATAAATCAATATAACATGCTGCGCGTGCAGTCCGATCCCATAACTGTCGCTCATAATGAGGCTCTTAGCCTCACGCAGACATCAATCTCTCTAGTCTCATTCACGGGCTCACAATGTCATGAAACTAGCCTGACAACAATGATATGATGTATCAATAAATAACAACAGAGACTGAGATATGATATGAATACATGCATATGACTGAGTACGAAATGAAACAAATGAGATGACAGTAAGAAACGACCATTATGGGTCCTAACTATATCAGCATGAAGCCTAAACATGATATTTAGCATCGTTGACAGTTTAGTTAGTTTATCACATGGTGAAAACACAAATATCAACAAAATAGGGCCACTATGCAGTGCCATGAAAACAACAAAGTCAGAATTCACGGGGTGCACGCCCACACGCCCATCATCTAGCATGTGTGTCACCTCAATACCAATTACATAACACGTATTACGGGGTTTCATACCCTCAACACTAAGTTTAAAAGAGTTACTTACCTCGAACAAGCCAATTCCAATACGAGCAAGCCAAGCAATGTTCAAAAAATGGCATCCCGCGCATTTTGATCTCCGAACGGCTCAAAACTAACCAAAAATAACTCAAATACATCAAAAAATGCTAAGGGAACCAATCACGATCATAAAAGATCAATCTTGAATCAATATCCCGAAATCGGCCAAAAGGCCTAACCCGGGCCCGCACCTGAGAACCCGACAAAACTCACAAAATATGACACCCCATTCAATTATGAGTCCAACCATACTAATTTTACTCAATTCCGACTCCAAATCGATGTTCAAAACTTAAAAAAATCATATTATGAAACTTTAGGCCAAAACCCCCAATTTCCTCTTTAAAATTCATCAACCAAAAGCTAAAATCGAAGATAGATTCATGAAATATAATCAAAATCGAGTAGAAAACACTTGCTCCAATTCATATGGTGAAAATTTCTTCAAGAATCGCCTCAATCCGAGCACATAGCTCCCAAAATGTAAAAATGGCGGAAACCCCTCGAAATAGAGTACTTTTTTTTCCCGATAAACTAACATTTTCATTTATCAGAAATTTTCTGTACATAATAGGAACTACTGAACTCTCTTTGGACTAACTGACTTCAACATCATAGATATCTCCCTATGTATCTCTCACATCCTATACATGTATTCTACTATCATGAAATCAGAAATATACTAGAAATATGAATAACATGAAATATAATTACAGAAGAAGTCTAACTATGGATATCTATTCAAAACTTCCATGTGTTCCTTCCAGCTGCTGTGTATATGACTTTTAATATGAACATATGTTGTGATCTCACGACATATCTGCTCTGCTATAGTACTTCCATTTTGAAATCTAATCAGATTCCTATCCCTCCATAAACTGTACATCATCATGCCGAATACTGCTGCAATAACATTGCCAATCCCTTTCTCCTTGCTAGCATGATTTACCACCCAGTGTAGCTCCTCTTCCCGTGTTTGTATCTGTCTTTGAGTTCCCAACCAGCTTAGCAATCTCTTCCAGATATTGCTTGTGTATGAGCACTCAAAGAATAAATGTTCAAACACCTCATCTTCTTGACCACATAATACACATACTTGAGATACTTGAATACCAATTTTCTGCAATCGATCAACTGTTGGTAATCTCCTTTGTATGTCTAGCCACAAATTGAACTTGTGTCTAGGATGTATGTGAGGATGTAATATCAGCCTTTTCCGGAATACCTTCTTCCCCTGAGGAGTTTGTAACTTGTATAACATCTTAATACTGAATTTACCATCTTTGTTCTGTAAAGTCTTCAATATTTCTTGCACATTTCCTTGTAGGTTTGGTAAATTCAATATAAACTCCCTTTGCACAATTACCTTCCTTACTACCCAAGCTGCACTCTTAGAAATAGAGTACTTTATAATCTGCCTCGGCGTCCTCTTTCGCGAACGGGGGAAATTCATCGCATTCGCGATGAATAAAACTCACACTGCCACAAAATACCCTATGCGTTCGCGATACAACCCACGCAAACACGATGAACACTACTGGCAAAGCTACGCGAACGCGACTCAGCTTACGCGATCGCATAGAACATCGCTCCAAATTCCCAGATGCCAACCTCAACACTACACGAACGCGATTCTCCATAGTCGAACGCGAAGAGGACTTGTCCCAACTCTACGAGAACATGGGACATACTTTGCGAACACGAAGAAGAAAATCTACTGCCATCAAAATACACTACGCGTTTGCGTCAATTGCCACACGAACGCGATGAAGAACTGAAACAGCAGAACAACAGTGCCGAAATGAAGAAAAATGATCTGAAATCAATCCGAAACACGCCCGAGCCCCTCAGGACCCCGTAAACATACCAACAAGTCCCATAACCTAACACGAACATACGCGATGACTTAAAACACACATAAAAATATCAAAACGACGAATCACAACTCGAATCGAAATCTATGAACTTTGAACTTTCAATTCTATAACACTTTCCGAAACATATCAAATCATCGCGGAATGAGCCAAATTTTGCACACAAGTCCCAGATGATGTGACAATGCTATTTCAATTTACGAAACTACAATCCGAATCCGATATCCTCAAAGTCAACTTCCAGTCAAACTTATGAACTTTCCAAACCTTCAAATTTCCAATTTTTGCCAACTTGTGCCAAAACCTTCTAGAAACATCCAAATGCAAACCCGGACATACGCCCGGGTCAAAAATCACCATCCAGACCTAACGAAATCATCAAAACTCCGTTCCAGGGTCAAATTCATAAAAATTCAAACTTGATCAACTCTTTCAACTTAAAACTTCAACAATAAAATTCATTCTTCCAAACCGATTCTGAATAACCTGAAGACCAAAACCGACCACGCACATAGGTCATAATACATCATACGGAGCTACTCATGCTCGTAAAATACCAAGCGAAGTGCAAATGCTCAAAATGACCGATCGGGTTTTTACATTCTCCCCCACTTAAACATACGTTCATCCATGAACGTGCCAAGAGTTGTTCCCAAAACGACCAAACCGCCTTCTAACCTTACCATGCACTTACTCGGGGGTGATCTCACGTCAGCCTATCCCATATAGGTCTGATAACACAACATAGCTGAAGTTCCTCAATTCAACCTAGCCCATAAGCCTTAGAATCCAATTTTTTTCCAACATCTTGAATTTATTATAACATCCGAATCTTGCGACCTACACGTTGTATATGTCTGAACAAGCTGTACCAAACCGCAACCATATCCCAAGCTACAATCAAAGTATATATACCAAATGATTCAAATACCCATAGCAAAATCTCTTATCACAGTAACTGCTCAGAACAACCCAACCCTGGTAATAAACCTCATACCTAACAAAAACCTCATTCTAAACCCTTCGTACACTGTCGATAATGAAAAAACACGCCGAAACTCATAATCATTCATCAAACCAACAAGTCGTGGAGCTCCCTATCCTTCAACAAGAACTATAGCCGATTTCTAAGCCAACTTCCGATATTATGCTTCCAAATATACCGCAACCAAATCTAATATCACCCATCCTAGATATGACGACTTCATCTTATCGAATACCAACTACTCTACTGATATGCAACACCAATACTACCCAGAGCCACAAACCGTGCAATCCATGCACCAATAAGCAACAATCCAAATATACTCAATAGTGAAAATGACTCAATCAAGAGAACCGCCCCGCAAGCTCAACGGGTACCATCACCACACAATGCTAAGAACCCATCAGACACCATAGAACCATCACCCGACTCTAACACAAAGGTTCATACCTCAACATAACTCCGCTGCAATGCGCGACTCTATCCAAACGCTGGTCCATATCATATACCTCGAGCCACCCTTCTCAAAATCGATAACCACGCAAAATTCAACATCAAGTACCCAAAGTGCATTACCATAGCCACGGAGAATCATATGACACAATGCCACACAAACATGCAATACCCAATTACTCCTCTCACTCAAATTCCGCTATAAGACCACAATAGAACCGCATCATGTGTGCCTAAAATAGACGAATCACAACTCCTCATAGCATAGAAGAGAAACTCACAGAAAATTTCAGAACGTGAATAAGCTCAGCAATAACCGAATGGAACATCCCTCAACAATAGCATTATGGATCCACTCAATCCGACTCGGTGTAGAATACACATCCTAATTGAGCCTACCAACGGACCCCCAAATCAACTCTGGGCACCCAAAAATAGATAAATGAACTTCCGAAATCCCAAAATGACAGAATCATAACACATACTATCATCTATCTAGCTTCGCCCATGATTTCACAGTCCACAACCATGAAACAATCTTCTCTTGAGAACTCCCAGCCTCCAAATCCATAGAACACTCAAATCACCATATCTGATCCCAACTCCACCCGCCAAAATGTTTAACACATCTCTCATACACAATCATCCCACGAGGAATACTTCTAAAATTCTTTCACGCCACATAGCAAAATTCAAATCCCAGCAGTCGATCAACCTGAAGAGTGCCGTAGTACCAGTGAAGTATCCACAAACTGTCCTATTTCTCCAAGTCCTTTCCAAATTTCCTTTGAATTGATGCTTCTACTTGCTAGAACACCACAATCCCTAACCAAATTTCACCACACAATAGACCCTAGTATAAAACCACAACTCCCTAAGGACCCTAAGCCACTGACTTCCCTCTTAAGCACCCCGAATCACCACAACCGAGACACCCATTCTAAAGAGACCTTATGTGAACCTAAAATTGTGTCCTTCACCTTGTCGATACTGAATCCATAATCCACAATGATATAAAAATGCCACGTGTTGACACCGTCCAATGTAACCCTCAGTTTCTAGCCATATATATAATTCTCAAAGATTCTAAATCGCTAGCTATAAATCTTGAATTTATTAGAACCATCCTCAAGAGTCATCCACTCTTCTCAAATCTCAATCAAACCGACTAAACGGACTGAACGACCTGTGCCCCATTAGCACACCAACCCCCCAAAGGAGTAACCCACACTCCTAAACAACCAAGCAATTCCTATTCTATGTAGACTACATCCTTCACGAATAACTACTCAATTATTTTTTTTATGATTCCCATATACCCACATAGTGTAATACAACCCGTATCTAGAAATTTCCATTAGTCGAGTCATTCTCGAACTCCACCTCTGCAAGTCACAAATGATTCAGAAGTATACCTCAAACTGAATCAAATACAACACATAACCGTGCAATCAACCCGTCGATAGCGGACTCCTCCACTTGGCTCAAGGCCAAGGAATAAAGCATCTGATAAATTACAATACCCATACTCTGTAGCTGCCATACTACCGTACTGAGATTCAACTAAATCCATCCTGAGATCCTATAACGCTAACCATCTAATACTTCCAATTATCTGCGAATCTCGCATTGACCCTTATAATAGTCAAGCCAACTTCCACAAGCGATCCAAACTCAAATTGTAACATATATCATTCACTGGTAAAAGATAACTCTCTACAAAACATCATAGGAACCACACAACCTCATGACACGACATGAAAATCTACTTCACTCCACAACTAAACAACATGAGAGATTTGTCAACACACCCAAAACTCAAGGCCATACGGCAAATCAAGACAAAAATAAAAAATCCAATAGTCTTTGCTACATCTCAAGTAAACTCTTCTAGTCACATTCGAATAATCTGAACACATCTCACAGTCACATAATACTCACCACATAGTCATCCGATCCCAAATTCCACTAATAGGGACGCCATTGAACATAAGTCCCAAAAGCACATGCACACACAATCAAAATCTTCGTGCTCAAGCTACCATCAAAACCCGACTTCAAGTCCTTCAAGCTGGCCCATCATCAACACGCCAAAATCACATCTCGCACCTCAACCATAGAATCACAAGCCGTCGATGCACAACTGATATTGAGCGCTCATGTGCGCATACGAAGGCGTGGAAGGAATCCAAAGGGTTATGCTTCAAGATGAATCAATGCCGCACGATAAGGAAATAAATATGGGAAGTATACCCTAAATGTCCTATAACCTCTCGAAGATAGGTATGGAAATCACCATAACAATCAGCAAGACTCTACTAGGCATTTGCTCATGACTTGTAGAACCTATGAACCTAGAGCATTGATACGAACTTGTCATGACCCCAAATTCACTAGTCATGATGGCACCTAACCCAACCCGCTAGGTAAGCCAACTAGTAACTATCCAATTCCAATGATATTAACAAGAAAAATAAACGATGGTAATTTACTGAATTTATACATTTTCCAAGGACTGGTAATACAAATCATGATCTTCTAAGAATAGAGTTTACAAAGCTAAAATGAAATAAATATCTTGTCTGTTTGAAAAGTACATAAACAAAGTTTTATAGATCTAAAGCTACAATGAACAAAGGGCAGCTTCAACTGGAATGCAGGTACATCTTTAATCCAGCTCCCATCGAACGCATCAATATCAGCAGCCAACATCTGCACGGAAGGTGCAAAAGTGTAGTATGAGTACAACCGACCCCATGTACTTAGTAAGTAACATACCTAACCTTAGGTTGAAAGAAGTGACGAGCTAACACAAGGTCGGGTTCAATACAAAAATCCCACAATAATTCATAACAACATAAATACAAGTATAAAAGAGGCATCTCAGAAGTAAAAATACTCAGATCGTTCGCAGTTCCAGAAATTGGTCATGCTTTTCAAGTATCACAGTGATAAACCCAAACCTCTTACCCAAAATACGAGTAAGTTTGAAAACTGTAATTTTTCAAATATCCTTTCCACAATAAATAAAAATGTTTCATTTTCTTTCCATATCACGAGTATATAATACCTGTCTATGCCCACATATCAATGTGTATAATAAGTCATGAATGATGTGATACTGTCTAGTATGAGGAAAAAAATACATCTCCATGTCTGTATATCATGTGTGCATGAAAATGCCATGTATCTTAGAAATGAATCATGTACTCACACTCTCAGAGTACTCGATCTCGTTGTCTCACACTTCCTACTCATCATGCTCAACACTTGGTACTGTATATGGCCCATACGGCCCAGGAAAGATCCATCCCGGAATATATACATCACTGACCATAAGTCACCGAGTACCGAGGAAAGCCAATACGGCCCCATGGAGAAGATCCATCTCCAGGTATATAAATTCATCGGACAAGATCCATGTCCAGGGAAGATCCATCCCTAAATATAATGAACCGCGCTCATTGAGGGTGTACAGACCCCGGATGGGCTCCTACAGCCCAAGCGCTATCATAAGCCAGATCCAGGCATAAATCAATATAACATGCTGCGGTGTGTAGTCCGATCCCATAACTGTCACTCATAATCAGGCTCTCAACCTCACTCAGCCATCAATCTCTCCAGTCTCATTCACGGGCTCACAATGTCATGAAACCAGCCAGACAACAATGATATGAATAAATACCAACTGAGACTGAGATATGATATGAATGCATGAATATGACTGAGTACGAAATATCAATGAAATCAGTGAGATGACAGCAAAAGATCACCACTATGGGTCCTCACTATATCAGCATAAATTCTAAACATGATATTTAGCATCATGGACAACTCAGTTATTTATCACATGGTAAAAACACAGATATCAATAAAATAGGGCCACTATACAGTGCCATGAAAACAACAGAGTCACAATCACAAGGTGTAAACCCACACGCCCATCACCTAGCTGTGCGTCACCTCAATACCAATCACATAATACGTATTATGAGGTTCCATTCCCTCAGCATTAAGTTTATAAGAGTTACTTACCTCGAACAAGACAATTCCAATGTTGAGCAAGCCAAGCAATGTTCCAAAAATTACCGGGATTCCTATTTACTGAACCATATCAAATAAGCTACTTTCTTTGTGGCGTTTACTGAGCCGCTGGACATTTTGGATCGGCAAGTTTGAAAGTTGAGGTCAAAGAACATAGCTTTAATGAAGGTGTTTTGGAGAGGTCAACCAGTCGACGAAGCTACTTCGGAGACCTAGTGGGAGATGCGGAGCAGATATCCACGCCTATTTGGGACTCCAAGTATAATTCTAGACCCATTCCAGGACAAACGTTTAATTAAGAGAGAGAGAGAGAGAGAGAGAGAGAGAGAGGATGTAACGACCCGACTGGTCGTTTTAAGTATTATTCTTTGTTCCCCCATTTTCTTCTTATTCTGTGATCAATTATTGTTATGTGACTTTTCAGGGTCGTTGGCTTAGTTTCGGGGATGTTTCGGAATGAAATGGGACACTTAGTCCCAAGATTGGAAGCCTAAGTTGAAAGAGTTGACCGATGTTGACTTATGTGTAAACGACACCACAATAGAGTTTTGATGGTTTTAATAGCTTCTTTTGGTGATTTTGGATTTAGGAGCGCGTCCGGATATTAATTTGGAGGTCCGTTGATGATTTTGGCTTGACTTGGTGAAAGTTAGAAAATAAAAGTTTGGAGAGTTGAGAAGTTTGACTGACAGTTGAATTTGTGGTTAACAGTCTTGAATTTTAGTTTCGGCAGTTGGAATAGGTCCGTTATGTCATTTATGACTTGTCTGCAACATTTGAGATCAATCTAAGTTGATTTGATAGGTTTCAACATCGATTGTAGAAGTTGGAAAGTCATTAGTTTCATTAGGCTTGAATTGGGATGCAATTCGTATTTTTGATGTTGTTTGTTGTTATTTGAGGTCTCGAATAAGTTCATACCGTGTTTTTGGACTCGTTGGTATGTTTGGTTGAGGTCATGGGGGCCTCTGGTGGATTTCAGATGGTTAACGGGTTGCAATTTGGACTTAGGAGATTAATGATGTTGCAGGTATGGTTTCCTTATACGCGACCGCGTGGGAAGGTTCGCAATCACAAACGCTTATTTGGGAAGACGGTGGAGTTGGTCTATGTGATCATGTGAAATGGTTTGCGATCGCAGAGCATTCGCTGTCAGTGCATTGCGAACACGTGAAGGGGGTTGCATTCGCGAGGAAGGAAAGGAGGAGACTAGGTTCACGCGATTTTGTTCTTCACGATCGCGTGAGTAGGTTCGAAATCGCATAGTGTGTTGCACCTGTAAGTTGCGCTCACGTGGGTTTATTTGAATTCGCGAAGAGTTAATTTTGGCAGTCTGAATTTTGTGCTTCGCGGTCGCGAAGAAGGGCATTTGGGTAGCCTCTTAAATATAATAAACGAGGGTTGGATGGATTTTCAAGGAAGTAATTGGGTAAGTAATTCTAACTCGAATTTTTTAAATTACATGAATCTATCATTGTTTTTATCATTTAAGTAGTGTTTTATGTTGTAAAAATTGAGAAAAGTTGTACAAACTTCATAGGCTTTAATATGAGGGTTTGAGTGTCGAGTTGTGATCGTATTTGAGTAATTTCGGTATGGTTGGACCCGTGGTTGAATGTGTGTTCAGATTTTGTTAATTTTTTGGATTCCGAGACGTAGGACCGAGGTTAACTTTTTGAGATGAATTTTTGACTTTTGCTTAAGAACTTAGATTTATCATATAAACTTGATTCTTATAGCTTGTGTTGATTGTATCGAGTTGTTTGTGACTAGATTCGAGTCATTCAGAGGATGATTCACAAGACAAGAGCTTGTTGGAGTAAATATTTTCACGGTTTGAAGTAACTAACACTTCTACACTTGGTTCTTATGGTATGAATCCCTAAATTACATGTTATGTTGTTGGTGATAAGGTGACCCACATGCTAGGTGACGGGCGTGTGAGCGTGTACCATAGAAATTGTTACTTGGTCGATTCTATGGAACTGTGTTGTCAAATAATCCTGTCATTATATTCTCTATGTGTTAGAGAAATTGAGCTATGATTCATGTTAGAAATGTTGTTTAGGTTATAGCTGGTACTGTTGGGACCCACAAAAGTTGTTGTCACGACCAAAATTTCCCTCTGTTGGGTATCGTGATGGCACCTAGTCTTAAGGACTATGTAAGTCTAATATTCAGGGATAACAACAATAATAAATAGAATCTAATACTTTTCTGAAATGAATAATTCTTTACACATTTTATATTCCCAAAACCCGGAAGTACAAATCATAAGCTTTTAAGAATTTACACTAAAACTCCTAAAAATACCACTGTTTAGAAATAAGTGCAACAGTGCCAACAAAATATAATATGGTGACTCCGAAACCGCAAACGCTAAAGCGGTTTTACCTTGAGTCTCCACAACAGCAACCGCGCTACTATCAATCACTCGGCCGGCTATGCGAAAACCTAGAATCTGCACAAAAATATGCAGAAGAGTAGTATGAGCACACCACAGCGGTGCCCAGTAAGTATCAAGACTAACCTCGGTGAAGTAGTGACGAGGACTAGTCAAGACACCCACTGGTCTAATAAAAACTGAACAAGTATCAATATAGAAATCAGGGAAATAATGATATACATAAAGGCTACGCAATAAAGCTAGCAAGACATTGAATTCGATAAAGAAGGAAAACAATAAGTATCGGCGGAAACCATGAAGTAACATAAAGACTGAATAGATCACAGACAAATCCGGCATGTAAATATACAACACGAGCATGTAATGACTCAACAACTTCAACCATTTCTACATCAAATTCAGAGTGATCTCCACGAGGTTCCGAACCTCGGACAAATCATCACTTACGGGTCCCAATATCCGAACCCTAAAACTTGGCAACTTGCGTCCTCATTCGAGTACTAACTGCACGGACGACTCACGTGCCAATTGGGTCATTCCCACAGATACGGTAAGCACAACAAAAGTATGTATATTTGACAACAACAAGGAGTCCTGAATCCATAAGTAGTACTTAACTACGTGTATGCTTGTGCAGGTGTCTTAACATGATTTCAACAACCAATAGACATAAGGAAAACAAAAGGGGCAACACGTATAGTTTCATCTCAAAAATTTCCACACGAATGAACTCACACGGTAAGTGTTCCAGTACATAATATCAAAAACAAGGAATGCCCCCAGGTCAACAGAATTATCACAAACAATCCCTGTCATAGCCCACCTTGTCACACCACGTGTGCAATATTAAAGTATATGTCCGCCTTGTGTTGCCACACGTGCATAAACATGTTCCCACCTTGTCACGCCATATGCGCAACACTCAATCTCGTATCCCGCCTTATCATGCTGCACGTGCAATATCAGTAGTGAACACGGCATGGCAGAAACCTCGTGCAAATCCCTATATCAATAACTGCATGGCAGAAACCTCGTGCATCACCACAACCAGTACAACAACAACAACACGGGCAATAGTTCGGAATACAATTAATACATCAACTCAATAGCCTTCGATCAGAAGATAGGCAAAACTAGTTCACGAGAAATAAACATAATAAGAAGAGCTAGGCATATAATGAAATCAATCCACAAGGAAGAAAAATAGCATGTAACAGCCGCACCTAATTACACGGGTGAACAACAAGAAATCAACACAAATACGATAACTCCATATAAGGCAAGTCATGAAGGTATAGAATATCTAAACTTCCTTCAAGGTTGAGTAGTTACGACAATATTCAACAATTTCCACTTAAGGACGAGCAACATAGAATAATCATAACTTCATTTAAGACCAAAACAATTATAGGTTGAGATGAAGACAATTGCAAATTTGAGATACGCATTTAAGAAGATATAGCATGACAATAAAGGAAATAAAACCTTCAGATAGGTCAATTAGGAGTCAAGTAGGCAATAGGAGTAAATCCAAAAGTAAGGACTTCCACATTTAAGCAAATAAAGATGAAACTAGAAATTAGGAAACTCAATCATGCTAAGGACTCTTCATACTCAGCGAATATAAGGATCTAAGATTTCTAAAGGGTCAACTTTCAAAAAATAAGTCCGAGCATGCGCTCGTCACCTCGTGTACACGGACTACAATCAACATAGAAGAGCCAAATCCTAAGGGGTAATTCCCCAACACAAGGTTAGGCAAGATACTTACCTCAAAGACAACAACCCGGTACTCTAAAATAGACTTCTCGGGTGGNGGGGGGGGGTGGGGGATGGGGGAAGGCCTCCGGACTGTTCAAAATCAACTAAAACAACTTCAAAATACATATAAAACGTATAAGGAACGATTCTGAATAATAAAGTATCAATCTTTACAAATCATACAAATTAACCCAAAAGTCGACCCTCGGGCCCGCACCTCGGAACCCGAAAAATTTAACAAATTCCGATTACCCATTCCGATACGATTTCACCCATACCAAATTTATCCAATTCCGATAATATTTAGTCATTCAAATCATGAATTTTCATTTTTGAAGTTTTCTTTCAAAACCCACAATCCCCTCACCCCAAAATACAATTTGGATGATAAAAACAAGAACTAATTCATGAAATATATTTAATTCTAGTGAAAGAACACTTACCCACTTGATTTGTGTGAAAATCCCATAAGGAATCGCCCAAAACCGAGTTCTAGAAGTCAAAATATGTTTAAAATGGTGAAACCCCCGATTTTGCAAACTTATATTCTGCCCAGGTGTTTTGTGAATCATGATCGCGGAACATGGTTTGCTAACGTGAAGAAGAAAGAGTAAAGCTGCCCAGGTTGTGCATCGCGAACGCGACAAAGAGTTCGCGAACACGGAGGAGGAGAACAGCAAACGATGCGATCGCGTACTGAAGAATGCGAACGCGAAGAACAAAGTTTGGGCGACCAGCAGGGACACATCGCGATTGCGAAAGAATCCCTGAGATCGCGATGAAGAAAAAATGGGCGGGGCAAACAGAACACTAGGTGATCACGGCTTGGTCTATGCAATCGCGAAGGAGAGCAACAGACACCAGAAATAGCAGTTCAAAAATGGAAGAAAAGGACCCGTAGGCCATCCGAAACACACCCAAGGCCCCCGAGACCCCGTCTAATAACACAAACAAGTCATATAAGCTAACACAGACTCTCTTGGGGTTTCAAACCACATAAAACAACACTAAATCGATGAATTAAACCAAAAATTCAATGAAATTCCTCAAAACTTCTTTAAACATCAAATTTTGCATTTAAGGTCCGAATCATATCGAACCTGTATCGGGCTCCGGGACCATGATAAGGGCCCGATATCACAAGTTTCACCTCAAATTATATGTTCAAAAACCATTATATTTTTCAGAAAATAATTTTCTTTAAAAATTCATTTCTCGGACGTGGGACCTCGGAATTCGATTCCGGGCATACGCCCATGTCCCATATTTTCCTACGGACCAGGCTACCCAACTCATATGCCCGACACCACTGATAAGCCGTTCCCCTGAGCTGGAACGTAACGAAAGCAATCCTGCTCGTCTCCACAATACCTATAGTACGAAGAATGTGGTGACACTCCTCCAGGAAACCCTGGGCATCATCTGTCGCCAATCCACTGAAGGTAGGATGGTGGTACTTATTATACCTCTCGAGTCTAAGTTGTTCCTCCTCAGATGCTGCTGCCCTAATCACGGGCGAAACTAGGATCCCAGGCTGTGCTGCCACCTGGAACCTGACCAACCTGATCTCGCTGCTCCTGAGTATGGGCGACGGGAGTCTGACCTCCTCCCCCACCCTGTGAAGTAGCTGGTGCACCCGGAATCCATCCCGCCTGAGTTAAGGTACCAATCACATCCCAGAACTGTGCCAAGGTCTCCCGAAGTCCAGGTGTAACAACAGGAACCTCCGGTCCCCCAACTGGAACTATCGGCGGCTCCTCAACGGCTGCTCTGACAGGTGCTCTAGCTGCGGCATGTGCCCCTCGTCGACCTCTGCCTCTACCTCTACTCCTGGCGGCATCTGCTCCGGCGGTAACATCCTCAGAATCTGCAGCTCGCGTCCTCACCATCTGTGAGACAATGGAATGATAAATTTCAAACTTCAAGATCAATGAACTCGCACGATAGTAAAGAAGGAAGTGAAGTTATCCTAATAGTTCCGTAGCCTCTGAAGATAAGTACAGACGTCTCCGTATCGATCCGCAAGACTCTACTAAACTCGCTTCCACCTCGTAGAACCTATGAACCTAGGGCTCTGATACCAACTTGCCACGACCCAAATTTCCCTCCGTTGGATATCGTGATGGCACCTAGTCTTAAGGACTAGGTAAGCCTAATATTCAGGGATAACAACAATAATAAATAGAATCTATACTTTTCTGAAATGAATAATTCTTTACACATTTTGTATTCCCAAAACTCGGAAGTACAAGTCATAAGCTTTTAAGAATTTACACTAAAACTCCTAAAAATACCACTGTTCAAAAATAAGTGCAACAGTGCAAACAAAATATAAGATGGTGACTCCGAAACCGCAAACGCTGAAGCACTTTTACCTTGAGTCTCCACAATAGTAGAGTCACTCGGCCGGCTATGCGAATACCTGGAATCTGCACAAAAATGTGCAGAAGAGTAGTATGAGCACACCACAGTGGTGCCCGGTAAGTATCAAGACTAACCTCGGTGAAGTAGTGACGAGGATTAGTCAAGGCAGCCACTGGTCTAATAAAAACTGAACAAGTATCAATATAGAAATCAGGGAAATAATGATATACATAAAGGCTACGCAATATAGCTAACAAGACAATGAATTTGATAAAGAAGGAAAACAATAAGTATCAGCGGAAACCATGAATTAACACAAAGACTAAATAGATCTCAGACAAATCCGGCATGTAAATATACAACACGAGCATGTAATGACTCAACAACTTCAACCATTTCTACATCAAATTCATAGTCATCTCCATGAGGTTCCGAACCTCGGACAAATCATCACTTATGGGTCCCAATATTCGAACCCTAACACTTGGCAACTTGCGCCCTCATTCGGGTACTAACTGCACTGACGACTCACGTGCCAATTGGGTCATTCCCACCCATACGGTAAGCACAACAAGAGTATCTATATTTGACAACAACAAGGAGTCCTGAATGCATTAGTAGTACTTAACTATGCGTATGCTTGTGCAGGTGTCTTAATATGATTTCAACAACCAATAGACATAAGGAAAACAAAAGGAGTAACACGTATAGTTTCATCTCACAAATTTCCACACGAATGAACTCACACGGTAAGTGTTCCAGTACATAATATCAACAACAAGGAATGCCCCCAGGCCAACACAATTATCACAAACAATCCCTGCCATAGCACACCTTGTCACGCCACGTGTGCAATATTAAAGTATATGCCCGCCTTGTTTCTCCACACGTGCATAAACATGTTCCCACCTTGTCAAGCCACATGCGCAATACTCAATCTCGTATCCCGCTTTATCACGCCGCATGTGCAATATCAGTAGTAAACACGGCATGACAGAAACCTCGTGCAAATCCTAAGGGGTAATTCCCCACACAAAGTTAGACTATATACTTACCTCAAAGACAACAACCCGATACTCAAAAATAGACTTCTCGGGCAGGAAGGCCTCCGGACGGCTCAAAATCAACTAAAACAACTTCAAAATACATATAAAACGTATAAGGAACGATTCCGAATAATAAAGTATCAATCTTTACAAAATCATAAAAATCGACCCAAAAGTCGACCACCGAGCCTGCACCTCGGAACCCAAAAATTTTTACAAATTCCGATAGGAGTTCACCCATACCAAATTTATCCAATTCCGATAACATTTGGTCATTCAAATCATGAATTTTCATTTTTGAAGTTTTATTTCAAAATACCCAATCCCCTCATCCCAAAACACAATTTAAATGATAAAAACAAGAACTAATTCATGAAATATATTTAATTCTAGTGAAATAACACTTACCCACTCGATTTGTGTGAAAATACCACAAGAAATCCCCCAAAACCGAGTTCTAGAATTCAAAATATGTTTAAAATGGCGAAACCCCCGATTTTGCAAACTTATATTCTGCCCAGGTGTTTTGTGAATCGCGATCGCGGAACATGGTTTGCGATCGCGCAGAAGAAAGAGGAAAGCTGCTCAGGTTGTTCATCATGAAAGCGACAAGGAGTTCATGAACGCGGAGGAGGAGAACAGGGAGCTATGCGATCACGTACTGAAGAATGTGAACGCGAAGAACAATGTTTGGGAGACCAGCAGGGACACATCGCGATCGTGAAAGAATCACTGCGATCGCGATGAAGGAAAAATGGGCAGGGCAAACAGTACACTACGCGATCGCGGCTTGGGCTACGCGATTGCGAAGAAGAGCAACAGACACCAGAAACAGCAGTTCAAAAATGGAAGAAAAGGACCCGTAGCCCATCCGAAACACACCCGAGGGCCCCGAGACCCCGTCTAATCACACAAAGAAGTCATATAACCTAACATGGACTAGCTCGAGGTTTCAAACCACATAAACAACACTAAATCGTTGAATTAAACCAAAAATTCAATGAAATTACTCAAAGCTTCTTTAAACATCAAATTTTGCATTTAAGGTCCGAATCACGACAAACTAAGTCCATTCCTTACCAAATTTTACAGACAACACATATAAATCATATCGAACATGTACCTAGCTCTGGGACCATGATACGGGCCCGATATCACAAGTTTCACCGCAAATTTTATTTTCAAAAACCTTTATATTTTTTCAGAAAATAATTTTTTTAAAAAATTCATTTCTCGGACTTGGGACCTCGAAATTCGATTCCGGGCATACGCCCAAGTCTCATATTTTCATACGGACCCTCCAGAACCGTCAAATCCTGGGCCCGAGTCCGTTTACCAAAAACGTTGACTGAAGTCAACTTTATTCAAATTTCTAATACAAAATTATTGTTTTTATCAGTTTTTCCTATAAGGGATTCCCGTCTACATGCCCGGGCTGCGCATGCAAATTGAGGTGAGATAGAAGGAGGCTTTCACGACCTCGGAACACAGAATTAGATAGAAATATACAGGATGACCTTTAGGGTCATCACAGTTGTGTTGCTATTGCATTACTTGCTTAATTTACAATTATTTACTTAGTCACATCTATCATTTGCATATTATATATCAGTCTTGGTTGGCCATATATTGATACATGATATCATCATTATTTGGGCCGATTGTCGTGGTATTTGTGAGCCTGAGAGACTGGAGAGATTGATGACTGAGTAAGGTCAAGGCCTTGCTTGTGGGGATATTTATGGTATCAGGCTGCACACCGCACATGTTTTACTAATTCATGCCATGATTGGCTTATTTTAGCGCTTGGGCAGGATCCACCCTTCTGTAGTCTGACTTATCTGCAGTGAGCGCAGGTACCTACTGAGTGCGAGTGCCGAGTTATTGGGAGGACTGAGTGACTATTAGGACAGAGTGACTATGATGAATGAGTGACTGTGAGGATTGAGTTGCTAGGAGGAATGAGTGAATTGATACTCCGAGAGTATGCATATGATTTTATCACTATGTTGCATTGAAATTGGTATGCATAATTGACATGTAGATATAGTGACGTCTCATTCCTTGTTTCAGTCACACTTGGCATATTTGATCTATTTTGAGCTTAAACTGTTGAACTTGAAAGTATGTCGACATTTCTGTATTGTTTAATTTTGTATATGGACTCTACCTGTTGAGCTCGTCACTGCTTTCAACCCAAGGTTAGTCTTATTACTTATTGAATACGTTGGGTCGGTTGTAGTCATACTACACTCTGTACTTCGTGTGCATATCCAGGTACTTCTTAGATGGCGACTACTAGCTTTTGGAGCTTTATCTATTGGAGACTATCGCGGTTGCTCCTTGGCATCCTCAGACCTTGATTCTCCTTCTTTTTTTTTAGTTATTTTACTGTTCTATCCTTCTATACAGTGATTTTAGCAGTCACACTATGTTGTCACTTAAATGCTCATGTATTTAGCGATACCCTGGTTTTGGGAAAATATTCTATTGAGTCGTGGTATTTTAGTATCAGTATTTATGAGATTTTACTCTTAAGCTTATTTTATTATGTGTTCAAACTTAAAGATGCGTGGTTTATTTATTGTGATTGTCGGCCTGCCTAGTTTTGCGTTAGGCGCCATCACGACATGTAGGATTTGGGTCATAACAAGTTGGTATGAGAATTTAGGTTACATAGGTCTAACGAGTCATGAACAAGTTTAGTCGAGTCTTGGGTTGATTGTAGGACTTAAGATACTAGAGTTAGTTCCTTTTGTTACTTAATTATACCTTAAAATTGCTTTGTGAAATTGGTGAAGTATTGAGGTAAATCTTATCGGAGTAAGTCGTTGATTTTATCCTCGACCATGGATGGTTTCTATATAAAATTGCTTCTTTACGTTATATCTTCGCACTGCACATTCAGTTTGTGTCAGATTAGTTAAGTCAAAGAAATAGGTTTTTTGACACGTAAAAATTGGGTACTACACAATTCACAACTCTTGCGTCTATGTGCGTCTTAAAATAATATATGTAGTTGTGTCTATCTATGTTCATTGAGTGGTCCTCGTTTGGTCCCACTGCAAGGCGGCTAACGTACTAATAAAGTTAAAACCGTGAAGCACGGAGTTAGTGTTTACCATAATTTCTTTTAGAAGGGCCAATCACATATTCCATGCATAAATAGATGCAATTTGTACTTCCAGCTTCGTCTTATGAATTAATCGTTCCATTTCATTTTTTTCAGCAGTGGATATGGGCATTTCAAAGCTTTTTCAGTTGTTTTTCGTGATAGTAATATTGTTGATAACAACTACAAATTACCATGGAAGCCTTGAAGTCAACAGTGTGTTTGTTCCACATCCACAACGTCAGTACTCTTTGCATAGTTTCTTTTCTTTTGTTTTATTCGGTTTGAGAATTTATGTGTAATTTCTTTTTTCTTATTTTAAGTATAGGTGATTTTTAGAACATGTTTTCTCGGATTGGTTTGGACTGCAAATGCTGTGATGGTGCAGGAGGTGAATGTACAAAGTCATGGCAAGGAACTTGCACAAATTTCCAATGCTCTTCATGGAAACAATACACACATTGAATCCCTAATTAACCACATAATACATTTATATGGTTTTTATATTCTCAAGCTACACTGCTTTTTCGTATGAATTACTTGTCCTTTATCTACATGATAAAATAACCCTGCAAATAGTGTTCTATGGAATTAAGTAACAAGAATAACACATCGTCTTTAAGCTTTATTGGTCATTATATGTGGCATATGAAATTTTATAGTTTCGGCCCTTTTATCCTATTTTATCTACTTGATGTATCAAAAATATAGTAATAAAGTATTTTTCTACCATCCTATGCATTTTGTACAATTTGTTGCTTTATTGTTCACTAATACCAATCATTTTAGTTAGTACATATTAATCCCTTCTCTGTTAACTTCGAGGTGGCTTTCTCAAACAATGTTAAGTTCTTGCAAAAATGTAAAAGCAACAATTAAAGTGTCACGACTCCAAACTCACTAGTCATGATGGTCACCTAACCCAATCTGCTAGGTAAACCAACCAACTATTCCATTAATAATATTAACAAGACAATAAAGTAAAGAAATTATCTGACTTTTATACAATTCCCAAGGACTGGTAGTATAAATCATCAGCGTCTTAGAATAGAATTTACAAAACTGAAATGAAATAATTCATTGTGCGCATACACATAGTTTTAGAATCTAAGGCTACCCGAACAAAAGAGGCATCTACCACAGGGAAGCATGTACCTCTTCAAATCCAGCAACCATCGAACACAGAAACAACATCAGCCAAAATCTGCACGCAATGTGCATAAGTGTAGTATCGGTACAACCGACCCTATGTACTGTGTAAGTAACAAACCTAACCTTAGGTGGAAATTTGTCACGACCCAAAATTCCACCTTCAGGCCGTGATGGCGCCTAATGTTGAACCCACTAGACAAGCCAATATTTTGAATAAATAAAATCATTAACAATTAAAATTAACAATATAACTAAAGCAATTGTGATTAACAACAAGAAAGTTAACTGATTTCAGAACTATATAACAAGCTTTGAAACAGATCCCGTAAATGTGACCCAGAACTGGTGTCACTAACTCACAAACTGTCTATGAGATTACTAAATACAAAGGTATGAAAGATAAATACATATAATTGTCTTTGAACCATAAAAATAAGACAGAACTAAAGGAGGAGGATAAAAGGTGATGCCAAGACCCACGAAGGTTTGCGGGTCTACCTTGATGTCTCCTGAATGGACTGAAGGATACTACCTCCGTCAATGTCCACCAGGTCCGACTTCGTAATCTGCACAACATAAAGAAGTGCAGGTGTAGCATCAGTACAACCGACCCCATGTGCTGAGTAAGTGCCGGGCCTGACCTCGGCGAAGTAGTGACGAGGCTAGGACCGACAACAATTTATACCTGTGCAATTTTATACTCAAACAGAAAATAATAACAGAAATAAACAAGTAAATACATGTACGGGGAGAACATGCTGGGGATAAAAGGGAAAACAAATACCAACACAGTATAACAGGGAAATAACTTAAATGCAGGAGTAAAAATAGGAATTTAAAATCTCGGAATAGGTAAATGAACAACAAAAGGCACGACATGTCCCCTCGCGCATAATCTCACAATCACTCGGCATGAAATGCCCCCTCGTGCGTAAATAATAACATCACTCGACACTGAATGTCCCCTCGTGTATAACCTCACAGTCACTCGGCACGGTATGTCCCCTCGTGCATAAATAATAATCACTCGGCACGGAATGTCCCCTCGTGCGATAAATAATAAAAATCACTTGACACAGAATGTCCCCTCGTGTATAACCTCACAGTCACTCGGCAGGGAATGTCCCCTCGTGCATAAACATATAAAGGCAATAACTTGATATGAAAATTAACAATAAGAAAGCTCAACTGTAAAGCAAAACTCATAAAATTCTATCGTCCTAGCAAAGGACTCAGCTATAACCAATCTCATTCAGAGGTATAATTTCAACTGTACGAACCTCAACTGAACAATTAATTAATGACTTCCCACATCATGAAGCAACATCAACGTATCACTTCTAAATCACCAATTATTCATAACACAAAGAATATCAAGAACACGATATAATTCATCACATTTTGACTCACGGGCATGATTGACCACAACACATAGGTACTCGTCACCTTACTTATATGTTGGACATGGATTACACATAGCAAATAAGACTCTATGCCTATTCCTCAAGCTAAGGTTAGGCCAATCACTTACCTCGGCTCCGAAAAAATGCAAATCAGGCCTCAAGCACCACTTTCCCTCTCGAATCCAACTCCGAAACGATAGTATCTAGACATAATTACCTTTATAACATCAATAATTACTCAATAACTCAATTCCAAAGCCTAATTATACATTTCCCATCATTCTTCCAAAAATACCAAAATTCGACCCCGGGCCTGCTTGGTCCAAACACGAGGTTCGGACCAAAACCCGATCACCCATTCCCCCACGATCACAAGTATATAATTTTTTTTGAAATCCGACCGCAAAATGAGGTTGAATTTCCCAAAATTCCCAAAACTCTAACTCTACCCAAAACCCCTAATTTCTACCTTTGATTTCATGTTTTTAGACCTAGATTCTAGTGATTGATGAAGGAAAATGGAGAGTTAGGATCACTTACCCAAGTGGTTATGGAGGAAAACTAGCTTGGAAGTCGCCAATGGGGTTTGGAGAAGAAGCAAAGGGTGAAAAATTATGAAATCCCGTAATGGGTATTCTGGTTTTGACTTTTTAAATAACTGGGCGAAAATGTGCTCTGCGGTCGCGGAAGGAGGGATGCAATTGCAAAAGAGGACCTGATGCTAACACTACGCTATCGCAGAAAGTCCTATTAGAGGACCTTCTAAATTTCCCATTTTCGATCCGAAACACGTCAAATCAAGTCCCATTTTCGATCCGAAACACGTCAAATCTGGTCCGTTTTTTTACCAAATTTTATAGATAACTCATATAACACATATTGAACCTGTTCCGGGCTTCGGAACCATAATTCGGGCCCGGTTACACAGGTTTCACATCAAAGTTCATTTTCGAAAGCCTTTATAATTTTCAGAAAAGAATTTTCTTTAAAAATTCATTTCTCGGACTTGGGACCTCCGAATTTGATTTCGGGCATACGCCCAAGTTTTCCATACTTTCCTACGGACCCTCCGGGAATTTCAAATCACGGGCCCGGATCCGCTTACCAAAATATTTACCAAAGTTAACTTTATTCAATATAATTTTATAATTTCAACTTTTTATCAATCTTTCCACATAAGGCTTCCCGGTTACACGCCCGGGCTGCACACGGACATCGAGGTGAGATTAATGGAGGCTTTCGGGGCCTCGGGACATAGTTTTAGCTAATTTAACTCATGATGACCTTTTGGATCATCACAATCTCCACCGCTAAAACAAACGTTCGTCCTCGAATGGACATAGAAAAGTACCTGAATCGGGGAAAAGGTGGGGATAACGGCTCCGCATATCGGACTCAGACTCCCAGGTAGCTGCCTGAACAGGCTGACCTCTCTACTGAACACGAACCGAAGGATAACTCTTCGATCTTAACTGACGAACTTGCCGAGCTAGTATGGCTACTGGATCCTCCTCATAGGTCAAATCCTTGTGCAACTGGAAACCGCTGAAATCAAGAACATGAGATGGATCCGCAATATACCTCTGAAGCATAGATACACGAAACACTTGATGCACGACTGATAAACTCGGTGGCAAGGCAATTCTGTAGGCCACCTCTCCTACCTTGTCCAAAATCACAAATGGACCAATGTACCTCGGGCTCAACTTGCCCTTCTTCACGAACCTCATCACGCCCTTCATAGATGACACTCGAAGAAATACCCGGTCTCCTATCATGAAAGCCAAATCTCGAACTCTGCGATCCGCATAACTCTTTTGCTTGGAATGAGCTGTACGAAGTCTATCCTGGATGATCTTTACCTTGTCCAAGGCATCCTGGACTAGCTCAGAACCCAACAATATAGCCTCTCCTGGCTCAAACTACCCAACTAGAGACCGACATGGCCTACCATACAACGCCTCATACGGAGCCATCTGAATGCTCGACTGATAACTGTCATTGTAGGCAAACTCAGCTAAAGGCAAGAACTGGTCCCATGAACCACCAAAGTCAATGACACAACCGCAACATATCCTCCAAAATCTGAATAGTACGCTCAGACTGACCATCTGTCTGAGGATGGAATGTTGTGCTCAACTCAATCTGTGTGCCCAACTCTCGCTGAAATACTCTCCAGAAATGGGAGGTAAACTGAGTACCTCGGTCTGATATAATGGATATGGGCACGACATGCAATATAACAATCTCTCTCATATATACCTTTTCCAACTTCTCCGCTGAATACGAAACTAATACCGGAATGAAGTGTGCTGACTTGGTTAGCCTATACACAACCACCCATACCGAATCAAACATCCTATGAGTCTGTGGAAGCCCAACTACGAAGTCCATCGCGATACACTCCCACTTCCACTCGGGAAGCTGAATTTGCTGCATCAAACCACCGGGTCTCTGGTCCTCGTACTTAACTTGCTGACAGTTCAAGCACCGAGCTACATAAGCTACAATATCCTTGTTCATCCTACACCACCAATAATGCTGCCTCAAGTCCCGGTACATCTTTGCGGCGCCTGGATGAATGGAATATCGGGAACTATGGGCCTCCTGGAGTATCAACTCACAAATTCCATCAACATCAGGTACACAAATGCGCCCTGCATCCTCAGAACTCTCTCATCATCAACAGTAACCTGCTTGGCATCTCCGTGCCTTGCCCTGTCTATAAGAACACATAAATAACGATCATCATACTAACTGGCCTGAATATGATCATAAAATGAAGAACGGGCCACGGTATGGGCCAACACACTGGCAGTCTCAGAAACTTCTAATATCACAAATTGGTTGGCTAAAGCTTGTACATCCAAAGCATGAGGTCGCTCTCCGGCTGATAAATAGGCAAGACTACCCATACTAGCTGATTTCCGGCTCAAAGCATCGGCCACCACATTGGCCTTCCCCGGGTGATAAAGAATAGTAATATCATAGTACTTCAACAACTCTAGCCATCTCCTCTGCCTCATGTTCAACTCCTTTTTCTTGAAAAATACAGCAAACTCTTGTGATCCATGAACACCTCACATGGCACACCATACAAATAATGCCTCTAAATCATCAAGGCATGAACAATCGCTGCTAGCTCCAAGTCATCAACTGGATAATTCTTCTCATGAACCTTCAACTATCGAGAAACATAGGCTATGACCTTGTCATCCTGCATCAACACTGCTCCAAGCCCAACCCGTGAAGCATCACAATACACGGTGTCCTGAACCTGTGGGAAAAACTAATATTGGTGTCGTGGTCAAGGCTGTCTTGAGCTTCTGAAAGCTCGCCTCTCACTCATCCGACCACCTAAACTAGGCACCCTTCTAAGTCAACCTGGTCATCGGAGTTGCGATAGATGAAAAACCCTCCACGAATCGGCGATAATAGCCTGCTAGGCCCAAGAAACTCTGAATCACTGTGGCTGAAGTAGGCCTAGGACAATATCTAACTGATGAAATCTTCTTGGGATCCACCTGAATACCCTGATCACGCTCAACTATGTCTAATAAAAGATTAAGCGGGCGTGGCAAATATTATCCGGGGTATTATGCCCAGAGTCGATCCCACAAGGAATTTACGTATCAAGCAAGCTGTTAGAATACTCAACTGTCACTTGATGCTATTTAAATTACTAACACTAAAGATTAAAACTAAAGATTAACTACGCTAAGGTGTAAACAATTGTAATAAAGATCTAAGGTTATGGTTTCCCCCGTCGGTGAATTTACTTCTCGGATACTTCATATAGCTTGATTAGTTGTTTCTATCAATCATGAACACTCTATCTACCATAAATCTCTCTCAAGTAATTATGATAATTTACTAGACGCACTCTCTCAAGTTACGCTAGCTAGATTGCATTACAGTTCACTTTAGATTGCACCCGAGGTATCGTTATCTCTAATCCAACCTCTAAACCCTCGGTTATGACTTTCGTCTATACTCCGGGAGTGATCTTATTCAAAAAACTACCTAAATATGCACTCTCTCTCAAGTAGATACGTAATAAATAGGCACAACTAATTGATGGCCATTCAATTAAATACAACAAGAATGTAGTTGAACAAATAGAGATTAATCTACACATCGGAACTATATTAATAAAAGTAAGTTTATTCTCCAACAGGTTCTACCAAAACCCTAGATTAAAGAAGTTAGCTAAACATGTTCATAAAAATAAAATCTAAAATAACTTGCATAATTAAACTACAAAGTAATGAAGAAAATATGTACAAATCGATGTTTTCCTTCTCTTAAATGGCTTCCTCTCATCGAATCTCTCCCTAAGTTGTATTTTTAGGGTCTATTTATAAGTTTAGGACAAACCCTAAACGTGTAAGAGACTTCTATTTCAACCGGGAAACACTTAAACTCGTCAAAACTCGAAATTGACCAGAACCAGGAGACCAGGCGTTTTGGCTCTAAGGTCTGGATAAGGCCAGGCCAGGCCTGGCTTTAGGAGGAAAACGCCCTCCTAACGCCAGGGCCAGCCTAGCTTTAGGAGGCAAACACCCGCCCTAACAACAGGGCCAGCCTAGCTTTAGGAGGCAAACACCTGGATAAGGCCAGGGTGTTCCCTCTTCTCCTCTTAAGCGTATTTTCGACGTATTTGCATCCATTTAGCTCGGTTTCCATCTCCAATTCACCTACACATAAAATAAACTCCATCAAGCACAAAAAAAGTTTATTTTTATTATTAATGCGCATAAACTGTAAGGCATATAACATGTTAAACTATGAATTCTAGCCTCGCATCAATACCACACACTTAAATTTGCTCGTCCTCGAGCAATCAAACTACACTCATGTACACAACTTATTAAGCAAATCCCTTAACACGTTATACCAAGAATATTTAAGAAAGTTCAAGCACAAAGGTGTGACATCCTTGCCTCAATAATCGACTCACAAATACCATGCTTTAT
>MDKI01218652.1:0-11210 GCA_005239505.1 Nicotiana paniculata | reverse complement strand
TAGCGTGCTTGTGACCGATATTCGGTAATGTGTAATAATGAGCAATTTAGCTCCGTATATATTTCCTTTATGTGAGTTTTATGATGGGATCAGGTGGCACGCCGACACGGGTATGTTATTTGGATCGGGTTGCATGCCGAATCAGTGTGATAATGAGAAGGGTTAATATATATTTATTTTTCTTATGTTTTACTTCCTATTTTCTGAGAAAAGTTCATATTAGTTGCGTGAGTTGAATAGTCCCTTCTTGAGTCATTTCTTATCTATCATGTTCGAGTTATGGCCTATCAGCTCGATATGGTATCATGTGAGGCTGTTGGTCATGTTTGGGGTGATTCGTTGTATGAGCAGTTCACACTGGGTGAGATGAGATTATCGGATCAGGTATCAATGCGATAAGGTTATGTGAAGTGAATATTAAAGAACAAATACCAGTATTCAGGTTTGTATTGAGGTGATGATTCTAGTCAAGATGAGATATTCAATGATTTGTTAACTCTGCAGTTGAGTATGAATTTCTGCACATTTCCTCCATTGTAGTGGTATCGTTATCTTTATAGCAAGGTGTATGAATATTTGTTATGAGGTGCATTGGGAGCACCAGATTCGTGAAACTTTGGCTATTAAGGTACAGGGAGTGCCATTGTGGTCAGATGATGAGTTATGCCTTGCATAGTGCTGATTCGGCAGAAGTATGCAGTCATGTTCTGGAATATCGTGTGGTGGATGATACGGTGTTTATGTATCGGAACTAGGCCTGACAGAGAATTTCAAGTGTTGGAACTAGGTTCTGAGCTTATTATATGGATAAAAGAAGATATCTTCAGATTTGATCAAGCAAATGTACTTAACTGGGTTGTGGTAACACGGGCAGGTGCTCGAGGTGTTAAACAGTGATTTCAGATAACTCTAGAGCAGTTCTTAGCACATTCGAGGACGAACGTCGGTTTAAGTGGGAGAGAATGTAACGGCCCGATCAGTCGTTTTGAGCTCTAGCGCGTCGTTCAGCGGTTTGAGCCCGTGAGCAGCTTCATTTCGGGTATTATGACCCGTGGGCGTGGTCGGAATTGAATTTCAGGAAGTTTAGAGTTGGTTTGGAAAGAAAATTCTCATTTCAGAAGCCTTAAGTTGGAGAAATGGACTAAGATTGGAATTTTGAGTAAACGACCTCAGAATCAGGATTTGAGGGTTCCTGCAGGTTCGTATGATGATTTCGGACTTGGGCGTATGTCCGGATCGGGTTTTGGATAACCAAGGAGCATTTCGGTGCATATTGTGGAAGTTAACATTTTAGAAGAATTTCATAAATTTGGGCTTGAAGTGCACTTCTGAGTTATTAATGTCTATTTGGGATTCCGAGTCTGGGAATAGCTTCGTATGGTGATTCTGGAGTTGGGAGCGCGACCGAAAGTGAATTCCGATGTTCGGAGGTCATTTTGAAGTCATTTGGCTAAAGATAGGAATTTGAAGGTTTTTGGAGAAATCCGACTGGAAGTGGAAATTTTGATATCGTGGTCGAAATGCGATTCCGGAAGTTGGAGCAGGTCCGTAATGTCGAATATGAATTGTGTGCAAAATTTAGGGTCAATCGGACGTGATTTGATAGGTTTCGGCATCAGATGTAGAAGTTGGAAATTTCTAAGTCCATAAAGTTGGGATTTGGGTGCGATTCGTGGTTCGATGTTGTTTGATGTGATTTGAGGCATCGAGCAAGTCCGTATTATGTTTTGGAACAGGTTGGTATAATTGGACGGGGTCCCGGGGGCCTCGGGTGGATTCCGGGTGGTTAACGGATCAAGTTGAGTGTTTGAAGAAGGCTCGAATTTGCTATCATCTGGTGTGACCGCACCTGCGAGGATTTTGCCGCAGGTGCGAAGGATTGAAGGTCCGGCTGGGAGCGCAGGTGCGATGGTATTTTCGCACCTGCGAGGTCGCAAATGCGGGTTATGGGGCACAGGTGCGAAGTTGGCTCGAGCTGAGGAAAGCCGCAGGTTCGGAGGTTTGGTCGCACCTGCGTGATTGCAGGTGCGAGTGTTGGATCGCAGGTGCGAAAAATGGCCTGGGCAGAATGTTTTAAAACCGAGAATTTGTTGCCATTTCTTTATTTCTTCTTTGGTTTGGTCGATTTTGGAGGAGCTTCAAGAGAGGATTTCTTCATGCAATGTCAAGGTAAGTAATTTCTTAATGTTTTTAAAGTTAAATGTAAGTATATGCATGAATTAGACATGGAAATATGTAGGAAATTGGGAAATCTTGAAGAAAACCTAGAAATGGTGATTTGGATTTTAGCCACGAATTTGAGCATGGAATGTGGAGTAAATTGTATATTTGAACTAGTGAAGCTATGGGTAGATTATATCTTCGAGAATTTTCGGATTCCGGGCATGTGGGTCCGAGGGCATTTTGGTCAATTCACTAAGCGGGGTTGGGAAATTATATAGTTTGGAATGGTTGCAAATATTTGAGTATATTTTCATTGGTTTTCCGTTATTTGGATAGTTTTGGGGGGATGTGCATCCGTTGCAGTCGTCGGAAGGGCTTGGAAGCTGGTTATGAAATTTCGGAGCAAGGTAAGTCTCCTTTCTAACTTTGTGAGGGGGAAATTGTCCCCCTAGGTGAATTAATTAAGTATGTGCTATTATCTTCGGGGGCTGCGTACGCACGAGGTGACGGCAGTCCCGTGCGTAGCTGCTATTATGCCATGTCCGGGTAGCCTAGGACCCACTAGCATGCCTTATGTGTTGTACTCTTGACCCTGCATGTATTACTTGACTGCTAATATAATCGAAATTGTAATGTGATATCTAGGGAAGACTAGAGTTCATTTTCTTAATCAGCTGGAAAGAGAATTGTTTTGCTCCGTGGATAATTGTATACTTGATAAAGTGATATTATTGAACATTATTAGACTTGGCAAATAAATTTCGAAAAAGGATTTAAACACTATTTTATGGTTTTAAAAAGAGAAATATGTCATTTACTTGAGTATTTATTTTCCCGACGTATTCGGGGTGGACTGTTGATTGTGCCTGACTACATGTGACCGCTTCGCAATTTACATTCCGCGAGCGGAGTGTTATTTCCCCCACTCTCATGGGAGCGGGCCGTACGCCACAGCGGATTGAAAGATGCACTTTTAGTACGGGACGTTCGATCCTCGGCAGTGCACAGAGATGATTATTATGACGGCTCAGGCCGGTTGTCCTTATCCCGTATGCGCATGCTAAATTGTTAAATGTTTTTCATGGATTTTTAAAGTGATAAGATATTTGGGAGAAAACACAGAGGAAATTGTTTATTTAAAATATTTGGGGGAAAATGAGGAAGTGGTAACTGTTTGTTTACTTCCAGTATTTACTTGGATTTTCAGTGCCTTATACATATTGCTGCTTTACTACCTTTACATGCCTACCGTTCTCATCATATGCTGTTAATTAATTTACTGGACCTTAGTGAGTGTCTAATTCGACCTCTCGTCACTACCTCTCTGAGGTTAGGTGGGCGACTTTCTGAGTACACGTTATTTTTGTACTCATGCTACACTTCATGTGCATTTTTATTGCACATGTACTTTCATAGCAATATGACGGATTTGGAGACTTAGGCGAGCTGCATCATCCAGAGGCGAACCACAACTGACAGAGTCTCTGTCGACTGTATTTATTTTCATTTTAAATTTCCTAGTCCAATTTGTATTTTGGACAGGCTTTGTGATGATTGTATAAATTCTAAGAAATTGCTCATGTACTTGTGACACCGGGTTCTGGGATGTGTTGGGATATTTTTGCTAAGGTGTAATATTCAAACCATTTTTTTTACTTAATAGATTTATTTAGTTAATATGTAATAAAGTGAAAGGAAATGTTGTTCATAAATGTTAAAACCGGATTTTTTTTTCAATTAATAAATGATTGGCTTGTCTGACAATGATGTCCAGCGCCATCACGACCTTATGGATTTTGGGTCGTGACAGAAGAAGAATCACTATCCTTCAGAAGGAGGGGTGAATTTGACCAAGGGTCATTTCGTACCTCTTGCAGAAGGCGATGATGACCGGGTCAAAGGGACCCAACGTGAAGGGGTAAGTGTAAACACTTAAAAAAAACCCTCTACGTGGGTAGTAATTGACTCCTCAGGCGAGGGCACCACCACATGATTATTAGCCCAGTTGCAGTCTTCTTTGACCTTGGAGAGGAGATCATCGATGATCGTACATATGTATCTCGAGATCGGCTCGCATCGACCCGGTACCAAGGAAGTTTTTTTGACCTTGAAATCAGCAATGGTCGGGCACCCTGCAGGAACGAACTCTTCAGGGTGTGGTTCTGCCACAGTCCCGTCGTCGGTGGGTCGTGATGAAGAGGCGGCCTCCTTTTGTGGGACATTCTTAGAAGTTTTCGCCATTTTAGAGCAGATATGAATAAGAGGAAATTAAGAAGGTACGCTTAGTGGTTTGAAATAAGATACAAAAGTTGGAGAGTGAAGAGATTTTTAAAGAACAAGAATAGGATGAGTTTTGAACGTAAAGTTTGAGTGAATGAAAGTTGGGATATTTATAGGTTGCTAATGACGGTTCAGAACCCGTAATGGTCGACCAACAACTGACAGGCATTTAATGCCTTGATAACTGGATCGATAGGACGCTTCGATAACCATTTGTCGCTTACGTCATGATCAGATGTCTCAGTGACTGTTTGTTACTTACGTAATTATCTGTCAAGGCAGGAATTTGAAGTTCATATTGTTTCTCGTCATCTTCTCTCTGAGAAATGACAGGACTATCTGTATATGGTCGAAACCGGGTTGGCCCCTTGTGTGACTAATTGAGACTGAAATATGATAGGTTAAAATTTGACTTCGAGTTATATCGAATCGAGGTGCGAAGTTATATCGTTAAGCTCGTGACCCTGGGTCCAAACAAAATCGAGATCAGACGAGATTGAGGGAAATTTGCCGAACCGAATAACAGAAGGCTGAAATATCCGTGGTCGGTTGTAGATCACGGCGAAAATCTCGGCACATATCAAGGAGAGGCCGATTAATCAGCAGATCATGGGATTTTTTACCTTGTATAGAATTGTATCAATAGTAGGACTCCCCTACTATATAAAGGGGGTATGACCATTTGTAGCACACTTTGCAATACGGAATACAAAGCAATATACTGTCGTTTCTAGCTTTTATCATCTTGTTGTTCTGTTCATTCTTTAGTGGAGGCTTTTCTTGGTTCGAGGGATCGAACTCGAGGGCCAAGGCTGTTCAATTTGCGTGGTTTGCATTTATTCTTTTATCTTCAATTTCAATATTATTCTGCTTTCTTAATTTGTATCAAGTTATATCACGTATCCTTAAAACCGCGTACAAATTCAATTGTTATTCGATTTTTAGGATAAACAGTTATCTATCTATGTATTTATATCTATATCTATATCTATATATTTTTCTATCTATCTATCTAAATCTATATTATTATAAAAACATGAATAAAATGTCAGTTTACGAAAATAACCTTATAATATTAAGTATAATAACTCATAATAAAAGTATATAACCGGAATTCTAGATATTAGCCTTATAATCCTATTAGTTTTAGAACATAATACTACACGTTAGAAAATCTACATGATTACCTTTAGGAATCCTATTAATATAATTACTTTTCGATTTTCTAATTCATATAAAATTGAACAAGTAAATATCTTTACTCATGTAATCCTATTCCTTTTAAGATATACTTCTTAAAAATCCCTATTACTAATTTAATTTGAAAATATATTATAATTTCCTATTACTAATTTAATATGAGAATGTATTATATCGGACAGTCCGAATCCATTTAGAAACAAGAAGAGCCTATATTATTATAAAAGCATAAATACAATATTATATACCAAAATAGCCCTAAAATATTAAACGAAAGAACTCATAGGGAAAATACATAACTGCAATAACATATTTTTTGGACTACAATACGTTCTATGCTAATTTATAATATTTAAGATTTAAAATTAATAAAATTTGTCTATTAAATTCTTATTAAAAATATGTAGGAAGGTTTAATAAAATTAATTTCATCAAAAATCTTCGTATTGACAATACATTAATATGCCCGTCATGCTACTAAAACATAAATACGCCGAATATCTTATGTAATAGCACACAGATGGTACATAGAAGTTTTGAGAATGACGTCACACATGCAAAAATTATGATACTGGTCAATGTGCTTCTAAGCATATTCTTATCTCTGAATTCAACTTTCGTCTTCCGAAACTAAGGAATTTCCTTTTAAATTTATGTGAGAATAATTTTTAGTATGTTTATATTTTACAAATTAATAAATAAAGCACAAGGACAAACATCCTAAATATTGGACTGTATTTACTGCAATATATTTTCTTGCACGAACAACTGTATGTTACACTTTCAAGATGAATATCTAGATCGACAACAATAGTTCTGGTTAAGGCAGAGCAACCAAAGCATTATGAGGAAACATGCACAAAAAAATATTGTCCACAAAGAAGTGTTCTTTAAGATACGATCATATTAAATACTTTTAAACTATAACACATAATTATCTTACTAACATGACAATATTGATCATTTGGGTAAGTTTTGATGATGTCCTTTTATTTTAAATTCATATATTATGCTAATGTAATAATATTATTTTTCAGCATTTAGATGATTGGTGTATTATTATACATAAATTTCTCTTATTAATTAAATTTTACTATTCCTTCATATAAATAAATGCTTAAATTAAAATAAGTCATTATTAACGTGCAACGCACGTTCACAGATACTAGTTTAACTAAAATAAGGATAGATTGTCTACAATATAAAATACATGTTTAGTATATACTACTCCCTCCGTTTTAATTTAGACGATGTAGTTTGACTCAGCAGGAGTTTAGGAAAAAAAAAGATTTTTGAAACTTGTGGTCTTAAAAGCTTAAGGGGTAAAAGCTTTATGGGGCCATGACATTTGTGTAGTTATAAAATCTTCTCATTATGGGTAAAATGAAGAGTTTAAAGCTGAATTATTTCCAAATTTATAAATGTATCATTTATTTTGGAACAGACTAAAAAGGAAAGTACCTCATCTAATTTGAAACGAAGGGAGTAAATAAGTTGGGATAACTTTTATTTTCAATTTTAACCTTGATTTTTTTTTTAAAAACTTTTGGTAGAACCTTAGAGAAGGGCATCTTTGTTATTATAATAGTATTTTATCTCTCTTTTTCATTATGGTATTTTATCCCAGGATAGTAATTTTGGGATTATTATTTCACCTTCAATGTGAGATAAAATAATACCATAATTCTGATGTAATCATGAAGTTGCTAATTTTGGATTTAAAATTAACCAAATGTCAAATAAAAAATAATTTTGCATCTAATACCGAGATTATTAACTCTTATCCCACCAACCAAATCCCTAATAGCTTGATCTTCACCCTGTGCACGAAAGATAAACTGATAATGATGATAGTATCAAGATGCCAATGTTTGGAAAGGATCAAGCCTTGTTACAATGTTATGGAGGTTACTATTTAGCATAAGAAATGGGATACAACGTGTAACGACCCTGCATGTTATTTTGAGCTTTAGAATTTTTAGGTGGTTTGAGACCTTGAGTAGCTTCTTTTGATGCATTATGACTTCTGTGTGTGGTTGGTTTTGATTTCTGAGAGGTTCGAGATTGATTTGGAAGAGTAATTCCCATTATGGAAGAGTAATTCCCATTATGGAAGCTTTAAGTTGGAAGAATTGACCAAGGTTTGACCTTTGAGTAATAGACCTCGGAATTAGGATTTGGTGGGTTCAATAGATCCGTACGATGATTTTGGATTTGGGCGTATGTTCGAATTTTGATTCGAAGGTTCCTAGAAAGTTTTGACCCTAATTGTTGAAAGTTGGCAAGTTGAAGAATTAGAGAGTTCTTAAGTTTGACCGGAAGTTGACTTTGGTGTTATCAAACCCTGATTGTGGTTTTGAGACCTTGGAAGGGTTCATTTAGTTGATTGTAACTTAACTGCAAAGTTTGGTTGTAATCCGGATGTCTAAGTATGATTTAGACGCATTTAGTGAAGTTGGAACGTTTGAAAGTTAAGAGATGGATTTTGATATTTGATTCTTAGTTTTATCGTTATTTTTGATGTTTTGAGCCTTGGAATAAGTTTGGATAAATTATTTGGACTTGTTGGTGTGATTGGCCGGGGTCTTGTGGGGTTTGAATGTGAATCTAGGTAGTTTCAGACCATTTTGGATGAGTTTGCACTTCTTGTTTTCTAGTGTGCTTCCCGTCCGCAGGAGGTGCATTGTGATCAAGTAGAGTATTGGGGAATCTGGGAGCTTTTTTTTTTTTTGCGTTCGCAAAGTGCTGGGAAAATTGTTCTCTGCGTTTGCATGAGTTTGTGTTCGTGAGAGGGAGAGTGTGGCTGGGGTATTTGCTCTTTGTGTTCGCAGAGCGACTGGCGTGTTAGCGATTGAATGGAAGCGACAGACCTTTGCGAGCATGTGGGCAGTGTCGCAATCGCATAGGAGGAACTTGGGCAGCAACATTTTTGTACTTTCGTGAATGCGAGGCTTGTGCTGCAATCGCAAAGGGTACATCCGGGCAGACTTTATAAGTTGAAAATTTCGGAATTTTGCTCATTCTATCATATTTTTAACCCTAGACTTGGAGAGGGGCTGTTTTTGCTAGAAGATTTTCATATGAGGCAACAGGGTTAGTGATTTCCAGTGATTTGTGATTATATTTCAAGAATCTACAAGGATTTCTAACCCCTATAACATGAAATTTTAAAGAGAAATTGGGGTTTTTGGTATGAACTTAAGGTAGTGATTTTGGGGGTTTTGATTATGAAATTGGACCCCGATTTGAAATCTAATCATATATTTGGAATCGTGGAGTTATAGGTGAACTATATCTATGATCAATTTCGAGGGTCCGGGGTTGACTTTTTATTGACTTTTAATTCGGACCAAGGATTGAACCTTTTTAATATGGAACCAATTCATAAAGCTTGACTAATTTGAGTAATATTTGCTTAGATTTGACTCGTCTTATGTTGGATTTGAAAAAAAGCACAGTCGTTGTTGATTGAAGCTTGCCGAGTGGAGGTACGTCTCTTGTCTATCCTTTTAAGAAGGAATTCTCCTCATAGATGATCTATTTGCTACATGTTGCTTTATTTAGGAGCCACGTGTATGCGGGGTAACAACCGTATATGCGTAGTTAAGTTATGACCATATCTAGTAGAGTTTGACTTATGATTATGTATTGTTTGGGCTATGTGAACTTATTATCCATGTTTCGTTGATTCTATGATTATGTGATGATATATAATTTTGGTTTAGAAGCATGCTTAAGGTTAAGACTTATTGAATTGGGTATAAATGATTTATTTTCCATATTGAGATTCCTTCTTGAGCCGTATATCATACACTTGCCTTATTAATTTATGATTTAGTGGTTACATGTCTTAGTTTATTTATGTTTAATATTATGAAAAGATGTTTGAATGATCAAGTGCTTACTGAATTGTTGAGATGAATTGAATTACATGATTAGTCATACCCGTCTTTTAGCCATATGGGCTTTTATTTGCTATTGTTATATCTGGTGTTTCTTTATTATCTTATTTTATACACGCGTGAATGAGTTGGAGAGATAGATATTACAAAAACATGAGAATTTTGACACCACATACATAGTAAGCGGATATTATTTTTTTCACAATATTGTGATTGAATCGGGTTGCACGCCACAACGATATCGTGAGTGGACCAGGTTGCATGTTGCAATGGTATTATTATTAGTGGATTGAGTTGCAACTTCAATAGTGCTTGGATATAGATACGTCCTTCGGGAGTTAGGTGATTATCCATGTTACTTTGGGCCCTGGTCGCGCAGACACTCAAATTGGTGCTAGTTTGGATACTTAGCCATTGTCGGATGTATAGATTATGTAGTGAGATTTGGTATTGGATTGTAAGAATGCATTGGTAGCCTAGAGTCATGCAGTGGCTCTTATATTATATGTGAACGTTGATTGAATCGTATCATGATTATTACTCTTATAGATGCTCGTGATGAAATGTCATTGATTTTTGGGCGCTTGTTAGACAGTTGTTGTCACGACCCAAAAGCCCACACGGGTCATGATGGCGCCCAACACCGGAGTCAGGCAAGCCAACAGTTGTTTACTAGTGAGATTTTCCTTATTAACATACCAATCCCACATATTTCCCAAAGTTTTAAACTTAGCTCATTTAAATAAAAACGCAAACATTTACCAATTTAAATGCATACAGCCAAAAATGATTGTGATCCAATATATATACAGTCCCAAAATAAGAGTCTACTATGTGCGTGCCAGGAACTAGTGTCACAAGTCAACAGGCGAACTAGTAGAATATACAAAAGATGATACAAAACTGTGCTGCTGTCTGAGAGGAATAGACAGAAATAAACAAAAAGATAACTCCATAGCCCAGCTGAGAAACGTCAGGGGGTGCAGCTCACCATGGAGTCCGGTCCAGAAGATAAGTCAAGCTCCGGTCGGATAACCAGAAACACCAGCCTCAGAACCTGTACAATTAAGTACAGAAGTGCAGCATGAGTACATAAATATATATGTACCCAGTGAGTATCCCGCCTAACCTCGAAAAGGTAGTGATGAGAGGTCGACCTGACACTCGCTAAGGACCAACAATAATAATGTAAAACAGGATATACGGAATACAGTAGACATGTGAGGCAGTAAGCAGCAGATACCTATCAAATACAGAAAACTAGGAAATTACTGAAAATGAGCAACAATGTACACTCCCCCCCCCAAATATCTGTCAAGTCAATATCAATGGAAAACAGTACCCAATAGTCCAAGCGCACACAAGGGTAAGATAACCGGCTAGAGTCATAAGGAAATATCTAGACACTGAATGCACGTAAAGTTTCCCCCGCTCGCGAATCATACCTGCGACTCGGGTGCTGACACATTTATATACATTTACCATAAAGCTCCCCTCGATCGCGAATCATACCTGCGACTCGGGTGCTGACACATTTATATACATTTACCATAAAGCTCCCCTCGATCGCGAATCATACCTACGACTCGAGTGCTGACTCTTATATATATAATTAACATAAATCTCCCCTCGATCGCGAATCATACCTGCGACTCGAGTGCTGAC
>ML339866.1:27759-42502 GCA_005239505.1 Nicotiana paniculata | reverse complement strand
TTAAAAAAAAAAAAAAAAAAAAAGATTAAATAGAAGTACTAATTTCAGGAATGGAGTAAGAAAAATATGATAAAAATGGTGAATCGGAAAGGAAAAAAGACGGTGAAAGACATCAAATATGAAAGTATTTACTGGTCATTATATTAGCATGCGACAAGAACTTTTCTTAAGTTTATCTTATTTTAAATGCATCATTAAATACTTTAATGAATAGAGAATATTCACATACAACAAGATGAATTCAGTCCATATGAAAATGCAACTCTTCAAATGCTTTTTATTTTGAATATACCGCAGAGGTTAGTTTAATGTATGTAGGGAGTTAAAGAAGTAATTTTACTTTTAGATAGAGAGTAATTTGGTTATTCAGTATTTAAAGGATATTTTAGTAAATTAGCATTACACTTAAGCGTTCACACTTATAATATACTGATCTCTCGGCACGTACGTTGAACGTGTATATCAAGTTATGCAATATATTTTTGTATGACTTTCTAATAATATTGCAACCACTACTGGTTACAGTCACCAATGCTATCAATCTTCTTGATCTAAGATTTGTTAGTAATATACGGTTTAAGAATGTTGTTCTAATTTCCTAATGTGATTGTCTATATACAAAGAACAATCTTGTTATCCCATAGCCTATACTATGCAATATAGAGGAAACTACTTCTGTCTCATTGGTAAATAATTCAATCATGTTGAGGGCCATTTCTACAACTTAATTTTATAACCAAATGCTGAAAAACAACAAGTAAAATGGTGGATCATTGGCAAAGAGTGTTGTGAACCTCAGGTAGAAACATTATGGAAAGAGATGATTTGATAAGAAACATTGAACTAGATATATTTTCCAAGTATCAAGCATGTCTCATTCTATTTGTCTATCATTAGAAATTAGAGAAATAAAGCAAAAATTATATTCAATAATCCCAACAGAGAACAAAGTCTAACGTTGGTTTGAAGTTCTTTTGGCGCTTCGTTCGTAATGACTTAGACCTTTTACGAAGATATGGAAGAGGACAAGAATATTCATATAATTTCCCTTGAATTCTAGCATCATGCGCATCAAAATGTCCTGACGATCCAATACATTAATTAATCGACTCACACTTCACAAAATTTACATTCATCTTCAAAAAAGTATAATGTTCTTAATGTTATCAAAAATACTTTCTGGACATTTCCTCACTCATAAATATATTGTAATGGACGCGTTGTATCATGTATGTATTGAGTGTATACAAAAATATATTTTCTCAAGGATCAAATACTCTCGACAAGATCAGCCAGAAAAGTTCTGACTCACATGATATTTTCATCTATAAGTTTCTCAAATGATTCTCATTTCTCCACACAAAATTAAAAATTGGAATAGTTACTTATTTTTAACATAATCAACATTATCAATTACAAAAAATGTAGTTCAGAGATAGGCCTGTTGTTGACTGAAAAATGGATGCCTGTAGTGAATTATTCAATTTTCTGCCCAACCATTTCCTTCTGTGCATTTCAGAAGCTTTTTTCCTTGTACTATTTGAATTTGAAGGTATATTCGTGTGAAATAGGGGAAGGAAGATGGGGCCACTACTTGTGTTTGCTATATGGTTTTAGTAGTGGTAGTCTTTGTACTAACTTTTGGCTTCTATGCGTTGTATATTTGGGTAATCTATTAGTTGGTCAAAATGGTATAAAGGACTAAGAACTCTGTTTGGTTTCTGTTCTTTTGGTTTGTAATAAATTTTCTTGGAATTGTTCCTTACCCAAAAAATATTTTGACAGCTTATTACTTAATATATTTTGACTGCATACTAATAGGAATTTCTTCTCTAGCTTGTAGGCTTTCCATCCATTTTTGGTAAATCAAATATTTAGTGGATGATCCTTTTATCCGATACCTAGTATGCATTATAACTTTTAATTATGAGAAATTTATTAACTGAATAATGCAATATGTAATTGCAGTACTATAATGCGAAAGGCATGGCCACTTCTCTATAGATTTTTTGTTGTTGAATTAATTTGATGCCAAATATTTAGTATTATGATTTATTGCAGCAGGAGCTCTAGGGAAAGGAGGGCGAGAGCTTTGATCTATGTGCTCATTTGAAGAGTTTGAAAATGAAGAGCAATCCTTCCATCCGAATTCTCATTATGCTAGTCAAAGTATGTCAAGACCTTATAAGAGCACAAGATTAGATTCTACCATGTCTGCCGGTCAAGAATTGCAAATAACGAATAAAAACCCTCTGGTTCATGCAAGGAAAATATGCAAACTGATATTCCATTTTCTCCTTCTATTGATCAAGTTGTGCAGTCCACCCAAAAAGCTGAAACAAGTATGGTTTCTCAAATCTGTTCTTTTTTTAGAATTGAATTTAATTTAATGCCAAATTTTTAGTAATATGATTTCTTGCACCGGGTATTCTAGGGAAAGGATGAGGGCGAGAGCTTAGATCTATGTGCTCATTTGAAGAGTATGAAAATGAGGAGCGATCCTTCTATCAGAATTCTCATTATGCTAGTCAAAATATGCCAAGACCTTCTAAGAGTACAAGATTAGACTCTACATGTCTGCCGCTCAAGGATTGCGAACAATGAATAAAAACCCTTTGGTTCATGACAAGGAGAATGTGCAAGCTGATATTCCATTTTCTCCTTCTATTGATCAAGTTATGCAGTCCATCCAAAAAGCTAAAATAAGTATGGTTTCTCAAATCTATTCTTTTTTTAGAATTGAATTTAATTTAATGCAAAATTTTTAGTAATATGATTTCTTGCACCAAGTATTCTAGGGAAAGGACGAGGGAAAAGCTTAGATCTATGTGCTCATTTGAAGAGTCTGAAAATGAGGAGCGATCCTTCCATCAGAATTCTCATTATGCTAGTCCAAATATATCAAGACCTTCTAAGGGTACAAGATTAGACTCTACCATGTCTTCCGCTCAAGGATTGCAAACAATGAATAAAACCATTTGGTTCATGACAAGGAGAATATGCAAACTGATATTTTATTTTCTCCTTCTATTGATCAAGTTATGCAGTCCATCCAAACAATTGAAACAAGTATGGTTTCTCAAATCTGTTTGATCACAAGTTTATCATTTTTACAGTATTTTCTAACATTTATAAATTAAGCAAATATAGGTTCATGTACTGCTGAAAAGGTAAAAAAAGGTTCGAGGAAGTAAAAAGTTCAAAGAAGTTGCATCACTTGAAGTTGGAGAGAAGCTAAAAGTAACATTTTACAATAATCGAACTGTTGGAAAAAATAGCAATCTATTTTCAAGGCACTTGGGAAAAATAGTTCATGACTGTAATATATGTCCGTTGGGAGTGTTAGTAAACTGTATATGTAAAATAATACTGGAGATTAGAAAAAATAATATTCAAACAGAAATGTAAACGAAATAAAAAACCAATTCGAGCCTACTGAATTCACAGTGTTTCCTTAAGGAATTTAATTCCCTCCTAGTACCCAAAGTTATGGATTATTTCCTCTCAAGATAGAACGAATTACACACTGGTGTAGTGGTACTTCAAACACCAGTGTTTCAGCGAACACAAAGTTCGGTAGCAAATAACACTTACTGTTGCTTTCTTTGAAGTTAAAATATGCAGAAGAAAGGAGGAGAACTCAGAAACTTATATGAAAAATCTAAGAGAATGGACTTGTATTTATAGCCAAAGTTGGGCTGAAATCTGAAGAGCCGCAACTCTTCAGAATGACTGTTTTTACAAAACGGCCATAGCATAAATGCCATAATAAAGAGGGAAAATTGAAAAGGGTAGTTAATTTTCTGTTAAAAAAATAGAAAACTGAAAATTGTACAACTGAATTGGATTTAATATTAATATTTATTTTAATATTAATATTTTGTCATTAAAACAAATATTTAATAATATTTATGTTAATATTTACTATTAACAAATAAATTTGGTCCAAAAATTAATCAATTGATCGATCATTTGACCAAATCCAAATCCAAATCCGAATCCGAATCCGAAGCCGAATCCGAAGCCGAAGCCGAGCCGAGCGAGCAAGCGACAACGACGACGACGGCGCGAGGCTTGCCTTCTTCTCAACTCTTTATGAGCTAGAATAAGAGAAATTGTTTATATACCCATCAAAAACTTTTTCCTCTTCCCATATGGGACAATCAAGGAGGGAAACTCAAATATTACTCAAATATTTCATTTTTTCCTCTATTTCCCATTCACCCTATTTTAAGTATTAATTGTAACGACCCGGTCGGTCGTTTTAATAATTAGCGCCCCGATCCCCTATTAACCGTTTCTTCCAAGTCTATTTATGTTATTGGAACTTGTCGGAGCGTTGAGTGATGAAATCCGGTTGTGATTTTGGACACATAGTCCATAAATGTGGAATTTATCCTTATAAATTGGTCGTAGCTAGAGCTGTGTGAAGACGGATATGGAATGGAATTCCGTTGACTCCGTTAGCTCCGTTGGGTGATTTCGGGGTTAGGAGCGTGTTTGGGATGTGTTTTTGAGGTCGGTTGTGGATTTAGGCTTGAATTGGCGAAAGTTAGAATTTCGGCGATTTTGGTCGATAGGCGAAATTTTGATATCGGACTCGGATTGGAATTCCGAAAGAGACAACAAGTCCGTAATGTATTTGTGACCTGTGTGCAAAATTTGAGGTCATTCGGATGAGTTTTGATGTGTTTCGGCATCGGGTGTGGATTCTAAAATTTCATAAGTTCTTAGGCTTGAATCTATGCATAATTGATGATTTTGATGTTATGAGATGTGTTTTTAAGGCTCGACCAAGTTTGAACAAGGTATTAGGGTCAGTTGGTAGGTTTGGTTGGGGTCTCGGGGACCTCGGGTTTGTTTCGGATGCCCAACGAGTGAGTTTGGGACTTTGAGAGCAGCTGAACCATTCTGGTTCTGGTGTCTCGCACCTGCGACGGTATTTCCGCAGGTGCGAAGGGGGTGCATGCAGGTGCAGACGTAGCTTAGGCTGACCCGACTCGCAGGCGCAGAAGAGTATCCGCAGGTGTGACCCCAAGTCGTTTAATGAGTTTCCTCACCTGCGATTGTGTTTCCGCAGGTGCGATCCTAGTGTCGCAGATGCGAATCATCTGGTCTGGTTATACCAAAAATCCGAGGGTTTGAAATTCATAATTCCAAAATTGATTGTGAGCTCGGAACTTAGCGATTTTCAGTGGGATTTGAAGAGCATAATCATAGGTAACGTTTTCTAACCTAAATCCATTTGTATATCAATAATCTCTATCAATTTCCTCAATCTAATCAATGAAGTTGGATGAAAAACCATGAAATTGGGATGCAATTTCCCCAAGTAGAAATATGAGGATTTAGGGAGATTTAGAAGTCGGATTTTGTTGATTCTTGTTCGAGTGGGTTCATGAGCGAATGGGTGTTCGGGAAATAGAAATTTTACCCGATTCCGAGACGTGGGCCCGGGGGACTTTTTGGGCGAATTTCCTAATTTCGCGTATTAGCTTAAAATAATTAGCTATTTTGTTCCGTTGAAGTGATATTTATACCATGCAATCGATTTGAATAGATTTGGGCAACCCGGAGTCAGATACTCGTGGCAAGAGCGTGGTATTGAGTTGATTAGCGCAGTCAAGGTAAGTGGCTTGCCTAATTCTGTGTTGGGGACTTTCCCTTAGGTATTTTTATACTGATTTTGTTACGTGGATGCCGTGTACGTGAGGTGACGAGTGCGTACACAGGTCATTGTTNTTTAATTAAACCGTATTCGACATACTTCTGCTTTGCATATTTAAATTGGGACTACGGACCGAGATCCGGGAGCTTTCCCCCTGTACTGAAATGCATATTTAAATTGGGACTACGGACGGAGATCCGGGAGATTTCCCCCTGTACTGCATAGCATAATTAAATTAGGACTACGGATTGAGATCCAGGAGCTTTCCCCGTGTACTGCATTGCACATTTACTGTTGAGATATATGTTGTGCTGAGCCGAGGGCTTTTTTCTGTTATTAATTCTTCCAGTTTCCATTAATCCTGTTTATCATTGCTTATCTATATTTCACTGTTTTAAATTGTAGACTGACTTGTTTTAAAAACTCAGTAGGGCCTCAACCTGACCTCGTCACTACTTGAATGGGGTTAGGCTTGGCACCTACGAAGTACCGAATGTGGAGTACTTACGCCCTTTCCTACGCATGTTTTCCCCATGTGCAGATCCAGGTACCAGCACCCAGTATCGTGGCTAGGAGTCGTTCTAGCAGCTGCCAGGAGACCGCGAGGTAATTCTATCATGTCCGCAGAATCCCACGAGTCCTCTTCTACTCTAGTATAGGCATAGAAGACTTATGTATTTTCCACTGTTTCATTGTATAGAGCTACATTTAGTACAGAGCTTGTGACTATAGTGACATTCCGGGTTTTGGGAAGTGAAAGTGTATATGCTGAGCAACTATGTTATATCTACTTGAGTTCTTTTCTGTCTTTATTTTATTGATTCTATCATTTTTCGCAAATTTTAGGCTTACCTAGTCGTAGAGACTAGGTGCCGTCACGGTACCTTTCGGAGGGCAAAATGGGCCGTGACATTAATAGCCTAAAAACCCCCAACAATCACCCACATGAATGGGGAATGGCTATATCACAGAAGTATGCATAAAAAACTGTGTGATTCGCAAGCAAGGATTAATTGCATCTGGATAAGTAGGTTTTCCTTTGAACTTTCTGTAGTGAACTTATGTCAGATATACTCGATCAATCGATAGATTTGATATCTTTGAATCGTCAAACTTTGGTGTATACCTAGCAACCATAAGTCACACAACCAACCCTTAACCGTATTTGGTTCTCATTATTGTGTTCGTTTCAGCCATGAACACCGCCTGGTTTCATAAGTGCCTAGAGAACTGGCCTTATAAAGTCCTCCTTGAAGCAGATAACATTTCACACTTACATAGGTGATTCCTAAACGTGTCATCCCGTATATACACTATTTGATATACCCTGTATCAAATTTAGAAATCATTAAAAAACCTTAAAGCTTTATCCTTGGTAATGAACATTGTCTCATCACGAGAATGGACCAAAAGTTTAGTTGACAATGTTGAACCGTTATTAATGACTTTGTTTGATCTCCTTGAACCTAGATCTTAGGATCTCCAGTCTTCTAGGTAGAGTTACCGCCACTATGACTTGTTCTCATCCATAGTCCCATTCCCCTTGATGATTTCTCAACTACCTCTCTAGTTTGGCCTTTTGTAAGTGGATCCAACACATTATCACTTGGATTTACATAGTCAATCGTGATAATTCCTCTAGAGAGTAATTGCCTAACGTTTTATGTCTTCGTCGTATATGACGAGATTTACCGTTATTCATAACGCTCCCAGCCCTTCCCATTGCCGCTTGACTATCGCGATGTATGCATATTGGTGCTTGCCTTCTTTTCTTTACCTGGAACCACAAACCCTTCAGGTTGTTCCATGTAGATTTCTACCTCCAACTCTCCATTTAAGAAGGTCGTCTTAACATCCATTTGACGAATTTCAAGATCATAAACTGCAGCTAACGCTACTAACGTTCGTATGGACGTAATTCTTGTAACTGGAGAGTATGTATCAAAATAGTCAAGACCTTCTCGTTGTCTATACCCTTTGACCACAAGTCTTGCCATATATTTTTCAATAGTACCATCATCTTTCATTTTCCTCTTAAAGATCCATTAGAACCCAACGGTTTATTTCCAGGAGGAAGATCAACCAATGCACATGTATGGTTGTTCAGTATGGATTCTATTTCACTATTGATTGCCTCTTTCCAAAATAATGATTCCGAAGAAGACATAGCTTCTTTAAATATTTGAGGCTCATTACCCAATAAGAAAGTCACAAAATCTGGTCCAAATGAAGTAGACGTTCTTTGACGTTTACTACATCTTGGATCCTCCTGATTAAATGTACTTTATTTTGTTTCTTCCGGAGCTCATTTAGATCTTTTACCAATTGACTCACATTCCTTTTTATACGGATATATATTTTCAAAGAACTCAGGATTATCTGATTCTATAACCGTATTATTATGAATGTTGGGATTTTCTTATTTATGAAGCAGAAATCGATATGCTTTACTATTGGAAGCATATCTTATGAAAACACAGTCAACGATTTTCGATCCAAACACCCACATACTTTAAAATAATTCAAGTTGGGCTTCCTTCCTTTTCATTTTTCATATGGAATGGATTTTTTTTTGCTATGGGGTACTTGATTTAGTATTCGGTTAGCCGTAAGAATGGCTTCCCCCCATAAGTTCTGTGGCAAACCAGAACTTATCAACAATGCGTTCATTATCTCCTTTAATGAACGATAATTTCTTTCCGCAATCCCATTGGCTTGGGGCGTGTAAGGGGCCGTTCTTATCATTTTGATTTTCTTGTTAAGTTGCGTTTCAACTTCATTTTTGTATTGCTTGAATGCGTGTCACGACCAAAATTCCCAACCTTAGGGATCGTGATGGCGCCTAACACCACACTTGCTAGGAAAGCCAATGTTAGAATTCGATTAACTACTTTGCATTATTTATCCATTTAGACATAATAAAATAATCTAAAGTAAACCGAGTCTATTGACTTTTAATGAATGATTCCCAATATAATAAAGAGAAATAGACAATTAACTAATTAAAACGAGCCACAAAACTAATCATATAAATAAATCTAGAACTACCCCAGAGTCAGGTGTCACAATCCATAAAATACTAAAGAATACTACAAATAATGGCTGAAAGAAATAGTGTAATTGTTCTGAATGATATAAAACAGTGTATGTAAAAATAGGAGAAGAGTCTCGAAATCTGCGAACGCCGGCAGATGTACCTCGTGTCTCCAAATGAATCGGGATGTTGTCCTGGAATCCTCTACTGCTGACTAGCACCTGAATCTGTGCAAAAGAGCACAGAGTGTAGTACCCTTACAACCGACCCCTTGTACTGAGTAAGTGCCGAGCCTAACCTCAGCGAAGTAGTGACGAGGCTAAGTCGGGCTTCAACAATATAATCGATAACAACAATAAATAATAAAGCCAGAAAGAAGCCTAAACAAATAAATAAATAAGTGCTGCAACAAAATAAAATAACTCAGCTATAACCAATTCTCAAATAACTCTTCAAAGTTCCAAACTTTAACTTTGAATAAAAATAGTGCAAAAATATTTATAGAGTAGTAAAATAGACCATTTAACTTTTCGAAACTTTTATTTTCTTTTTCTTTAAAAATCAGTAAAATATAAATGTCCTCCCTTATCGCTCCTTGTTGCAGTGTGCAACCCGCTCCCACCTATCCTCCCTTATTGCTCCTCCCTAAATATATCACCCTTACTGCTCATGTTGCGACGTGCAACCCGATCCCACCTGTCCACCCTTATCACTCCTTGTTGCGGCGTGCAACCCCCTCCCATCAGACATATCATATCAATTTATTCAAAATTTCACAATTCAGGCTAAGCCTTTCACAGTACTTTTGTCTCAACAATTATAAATAAGAAACTGTATTTTTCTCATAACTTAATCAATAATCTCTCAACCATGAAACCAACAGGAATATCAAATATAAATACCTTTAATTCATAAAAACAATACCAAACTTCTCAACCATGTTTATATCACTAGGAAACCAGCTCAAACAACCAACACTCTTTCCAAATAGTCACAACAATAACTAACAACAATTCAACCAGGCCAAATAGTCATAGAAAAATAATGAACATATAACAGTTAAGACAAAGATCAAATAAGTGGGGAACGGGAAAGGGGATCATGTTTAACAAACAATTTGTGTGGTGAATAGATACTCGTCACCACACCTATACACCATGCCCATGCATTTCACATAGCAAACAAGTGGGGAGTCCTATTCCCTCAAGCCAAAGTTAGACCAAACACTTACCTCAATTCCGCAGGCCACTCACTGCTCAATTATTGCTTTTCCTTTTGAATTCACCTCTAACTTGCTCGAATCTAATCAAAATTAACTTAATATCATTAACTAATGCTAAAGGAACTAGCTTTATTGAAAAATATATTTTTTCCTAAGTTTTCTAAAACAAAAGTTAAAACTCGACCCCAGGCTCGCTTGGTCTAAACTCGGGGTTCGGACCAAATTATGTTTACCCATTCACCCACGGATCCAAATATGCTATTAGTTTTGAAATCCGACCTTAATTTGATATAAAAATTCATTTTTTACAAAACTCCCTAATTCTACCCAAATCCTAGATTTTTACCATGAAATTTCTTTGTTTTTGCTTTAAAAGTGATGCAAAATAGTAAGGAATTGAAAGAACAAGGTTTGGAATTGATTACCTATGAATTGGGGATGAATATTGTTGAAGAAAACTCGTTTTAGGGCTGGAACCTCGAAAAATTGGAGAAGAAAGGGTTCTGCCCGATTTTAATTCGATATTTATATTAGCTGGGCTGGGCAACTGCGTGATCGCGGGTAAAGATATGCGATCACAAAGGGTAAGGGGGATGGGGTAGTGCGATCGCGGGGTGGGGGTGTGCGTTCGCATAGGGTAGGGAGTGTTGCACAATGCGGTCACGTAGTACACTGAGCAATCGCACAACTTACCTGGACAGTGCTTCGCGATCACACACCAGGAGCTGCGTTCGCACATCACAAATCTTGGGACCCTGAAGACTACACTATGCGATCGCAGTCTAGCCTATGCAATCATATAGCACATAAACCTGGACACCAGAAGAATGAAATCCAGCAGTTATTTTCAGGTGTAAAACACCCCGTGGCCTATCCGAAACTCACCGGAGCCCTCGGGGCTCTAAACAAATCATGCACGCAAGTCTAAAAATATCATACGGACTTGCTCGTGCGATAAAATCGTGAAATAACATGTAAATCTATGAGTTAAACCTCAAAACTCATCATTTTCAACAAAAACTCTTAAAGTTCATAATTTCTCAACCGGAAGTCCGAATCACGTCAAACAAACTCCGTTTTTCACCAAATTTCACAGTTAACCTCTAAATATCATAACAAAGTTGTACCGGGCTCCGGAACCAAAATATGGACCCGGTACCAATGATTTTAAACATTATTTCTTTTCTTTAATTCGTAAACATTTCAGCAAAATAATTTCTTTCAAAAATTCATTTCTAAGGCTTGGGACCTTGGAATTCCTTTCCGGACATACGCCCGAGTCCCATATTTTACTGCGGACCTCCCGGGATCGTCAGAACACGGATCCAGGTCCGTTTATCAAAAAGTTGACCAAAGTCAACTTTTATCAAATTTAAATTCTAAAAGTCACTATTTCTCATATTTTCACATAAAACTTTCCGGTTTCACGCCCGGACTGCGCACACAAATCGAGGTATTTAATTTTTTGTCTTTTTATGGTTATTTAGCATGGAACGGAGTCTAATTTTATAAAATGACCCCTTGGGTCATCACAAATATCCACCTTTAAGAACAAGTGTGGGTTACTCTGCATCTCTGACTCAGACTCTCAAGTAGCTGCCTCAACAGGCTGGCGTCTCCACTGCACTCGAACTGAAGAAAAACTCTTAGATCTCAATTGGCGAACCTTCCGGTCTAAAATAGCTATCGGCTCCTCCTCATAAAGTCCTTGTATAACTGGACAGAGCTGAAATCTAACACGTGGGACGGGTCACTATGATATTTCCGGATCATAGACACGTGGAATATCGGATGAACTGAGGATAACCCTGGAGGCAATGCAAGTCTATAAGCTACCTCCCCCACTTTATCAAGAATCTCAAACGGCCCGATATACCTAGGGCTCAACTTACCCTTCTTCCCAAATCTCATAACACCCTTCATGGGCGACACACGAAGCAATATTCTCTCTCCAACCATGAATGTCACATCACGAACCTTACGATCGGCATAACTCTTTTGCCTAGACTGAGCTGCACGGAGTCTCTCCTGAATAATATTGACCTTATCTAAGGCCTCCTGAACTAAGTCGGTACCCAACACCCGAATCTCTCCTGGCTCGAACCATCTAACTGGAGATCTGCACCGTCTACCATATAATGCATCATAAGGAGCCATCTGAATGCTCGATTGATAACTATTATTATAAGCAAACTCCGCTAACGGCAAGAACTGATCCCATGAACCTCCAAAGTCAATAACACAAGCATAGAGCATGTCCTCCAATATCTGAATGGTACGCTCGGACTGCCCGTCAGTCTGAGGGTGAAATGCTGTACTCAACTCTACTCGGATACCCAACTCACGCTAAACTACCCTCCAAAAGTGCAATGTAAACTGCGTACCCCGATCAGAAATGATAGACACGGGCACCCCATGAAGGCGAACAATCTCCCGTATATACAACTCAACCAATCCCTCTGAAGTATAAGTACTAGCCACTGGAATGAAGTGTGCTGACTTAGTCAGCCTGTCCACAATAACCCAAACCGCATCGAATTTCCTATGAGTCCGTGGAAGCCCAACAACGAAGTCCATAGTGATACACTCCCATTTCCACTTAGGAATCTCTATCTGCTGAAGCAAACCACCAGGTCTCTGATGCTCATAATTTACCTACTGACAATTTAAGCAACGAGCCACATAAGCCACAACGTCCTTTTTCATCCTTCTCCACCAATAATGCTGTTTCAAATCTTGGTACATTTTTGCTGCACCTGGGTGAATAGAATACTTGGAGCTATGAGCCTCCTCAAGGATCAATTCACGGAGGCCATCAACATTAGGCAAACACAACCTAACTTGCATCCTCAAAACACCATCATCTCCAACTGCAACCTGTTTGGCATCCCCGTGCTGAACCGTGTCCTTAAGGACCGCCAAATGTGGGTCATCATCTTGCCGCTCTCGGATACGATCAATTAGAGAAGACCGAGCGACAGTATAAGCTAGGATACTGCAGGGAGAAATATCCAACCTCACGAACTGATTAGCCAAAGTCTGAATGTCTGAAGCCAACGGTCTCTTTCCAACTGGGATATACGCAAGACTGCCCATACTTACCGCCTTTCTACTCAAAGCATCGGCCACCACATTGGCCTTCCCCGGGTGATACAATATAGTGACATCATTATCCTTTAACAACTCTAACCACCTCCGCTGCCTCAAACTTAGATATTTCTGCTTGAATAAGTACTGGAGATTGCGATGGTCAGTAAAAATCTCACACGACATGCCATAAAGATAATGCCTCCAAATTTTCAAAGCATGAACAATAGCCGCCATCTGTAAGTCATGAATAGGGTAATTCTTCTCATGGAGTTTCAACCGGCGGGACACATACGCAATCACCCTGCCGTCCTACATCAACACTGCTCCTAGGCCAACTCTAGAAGCATCACAATACACCATGAAAGAACCCGAATCTGATGGTAACACCAACACCGGTGCTGAAGTCAAGGCTGTCTTGAGCTTCTGAAAGCTTGCCTCGCACTCATCTGACTATTTAAATAGGGCACTTTTCTGAGTCAATTTAGTCATTGGGTCTGCTATGGATGAAAACCCCTCCATAAAACGACGGTAGTAACCGGACAAACCCAAGAAACTCCTAATCTTCGTGGCTGTGGTGGGTCTAGGCCAGTTCTTGACTGCCTCTATCTTCTTAGGATCAACCTAAATACCCTCAGCTAATACGATATGACCCAAAAAGGCTACTGAATCTAACCAGAACTCACTGATCACGCTCAACTATATCTAATAAAAGACTAAGCAGGCGTTGCAAATATAATCTGGGGTATTATGCCCAGAGTCGACCCCACAGGGAGTTAACGTATCAAGCAAACTGTCAGAATACTAAAATTTCACTTGGTGTTGTTTAAACTACTACAACTGAATGAAAATATTAAAACTAAAGATTAACTACAATAAGGTATAAACAATTTTAATAAACGTCTAAGGTTATCGTTTCCCTCGTCGGTGAACTTACTTCTCGGATACTTCATATAGCTTGATTAGTCGTCTCTATCAATCATGAACACTCTATCTACCATAAATNTTCAATCAACTACAACAAGAACGTAGTTGAACAAATAGAGATTAATCAACCAATAAAAACTATATTAATATCACAATAAGTTTATCCCCCAACGGGTTCCACCAAAACCCTAGATTAATGAAATTAGCTAAACATGTTCATAAGAATCAAACCCGAAATAACTTGCATAATTAAACTACAAAGTAATGAATAAAAGATGTAAAAATCAATGTTTTGCTTCTCTGAGCCGTATTCCACAAGCGTCTCTTGTCTCTAATGGCATCTCCTCTTCAAGTTGTGTTTTTGGGTCTATTTATATGTTTGGGATAAACCCTAAACATTTAAGAGACTTCTATTCAAACCGGGAAACACTTAAAATCTTCAAAAACTCGAATTGGACCAAACCCGGGACCTGGCTTTATGGCCCAAACGCCTGGATAAAGCCAGGCCAGGCCTGGCGTTATGGCTCTAACGCCTGGATAAAGCCAGTCTAGGCCTGGCCTTAAGGCTCAAACGCCTGGATAAAGCTAGGCCAGGCCTGGCCTTAAGGCTCAAACGCGCGGCTATAGCCCGGTGCACTCCTCTTCGCCTCTTGAGTGTATTTTCGACGTTTTTGCATCCATTTAGCTCGACTTCCATCTCCAATTCACCTACACATGAAATAGACTCCATTATGCACATACAAAGTGTATTTTTATCATTAACGCACATAAAATGTAAGGCATATAACGTGTTAAACCATGAATT
>ML339866.1:0-25264 GCA_005239505.1 Nicotiana paniculata | reverse complement strand
ACCAAAACCCTAGATTAAAGAAATTAGCTAAACATGTTCATAAGAATCAAACCCAAAATAACTTGCATAATTAAACTACAAAGTAATGAATAAAAGATGTAAAAATCAATGTTTTGCTTCTCTGAGCCGTATTCCACAGGCGTCTCTTGTCTCTAATGGCATCTCCTCTTCAAGTTGTGTTTTTGGGTCTATTTATATGTTTGGATAAACCCTAAACATGTAAGAGACTTCTATTCAAACCTGGAAACACTTAAAATCTTCAAAACTCGAATTGGACCAAACTCGGGACCTGGCTTTATGGACCAAACGCCTGGCGTTATGGCTCTAACGCCTGGATAAAGCCAGGCTAGGCCTGGACTTAAGGCTCAAACGCCCGGCTATAGCCCGGTGCACTCCTCTTCGCCTCTTGAGCGTATTTTTGATGTTTTTGCATCCATTTAGCTCGACTTCCATCTCCAATTCACCTACACATGAAATAGACTCCATTATGCACATACGAAAAGTATTTTTATCATTAACACACATAAAATGTAAGGCATATAACGTGTTAAACCATGAATTCTAGCCACACATCACTCACATTTAGAAAACTTGAAATACAACTGGTTATCTCTCAAAGTCTGGAGTGCTATATGGAGATGCTGCTCATGCTCTTCCGACTGCGGGAGTATATAAGAATGTCATCAATGAACACAATCACAAAAGAGTCCAGATGGGGCTTGAAAACCCGATTCATTAAGTCCATAAAGGCCACTGGAGCATTAGTCATCCCAAAAGACATAACCAAAAATTCATAGTGCCCATACCTCGTACGGAAGGTTGTCTTAGGGATATCAGACGCCCTAATCTTCAGCTGATGGTAGCCTGACCTCAAATCAATTTTCGAAAACACTCTAGAACCCTGAAGCTGATCAAATAGGTCATCAATCCTTGGCAACAGATATTTATTCTTGATAGTAACTTTATTCAGCTGCCTGTAGTGTGTGCACATTCTCATTGACCCATCCTTTTTCTTTACAAACAAAATTGGTGCACCCCAAGGCGAGACACTGGGTCTTATGAAACCCTTATCTAGCAAGTCTTGCAACTGTTCTTTTAGTTCTTTCAATTCTGGTGGAGCCATCCGATATGGAGGAATGGAAATGGGCTGAGTTCCCGGAGCCACATCAATACAGAAATCAATATCCCTGTCGGGTGGCATACCTGGCAGGTCTGCAGGGAACACCTCAGGAAACTCACGCACAGTAGAAACTGACTCTATAGAAGAAACCTCGGCATCAGAATCACGAATATGGGCCAAATAAGCCAAACACCCTTTTCCACCATGCAGCGAGCCTTGGCATATGAAATTACCCGGCTGGGAGAATGACCAGGGGTTCCTTTCCATTCTAATCGAGGCACCCCCGGCAATGCTAAGGTAATTGTCTTGGCGTGAGCTTCTAAGATTGCATAATAGGGCGACAACCAATCCATGACCAATATAACGTCAAAATCAACCATGTCGAGAAGTAAAAGATCCACACTAGTTTCAAGACTTTCTATGACTACCACGCACGAACAGTATACTCGATCTACCACGATAGCATCCCCCACCGGTGTAGACACAGAAACAGGAACACTCAAGGAATTATGGGGAACATTCAAATACGAGGCAAAATAGGATGAAACATACGATTAAGTAGACCCCGGATCAAACAAAACTGAAGCAGCTCTATTACAAACTGAGATAATACCTGTAATAACAACATTGGAAGACTCTACCTCAAGCTTGGCTGGAAATGCATATAGTCGGGGCTGGGCTCCACCACCCTGAACTGCGTCACCAGAGGACCCCTGACATGTGGTCCTCCACCTCTAACGTGCTGACCACCACCTCTAGCGGGCTGGCCTCCACCTCTAACATTCTGACCTCTACGTCTGACTACCTGACCCCTACCCCTGGCTGGCTGGGCAGGTGGTGCTGCAGCTGGTGCCGAAACTATGGCACGAGAATTCTGGTACTGAGGTTGATTACCCAAGAATTTCGGACAAGATCTCTGAATATTCCCATACTCAACACTCATAACAACCATCCTGATACTGAGGATGACCCTGACGAACCGACTTACCACGATAATAACTCTGAAGAGGAGGTGCTCTGATCGGGGCTGACTAATCGGGATAAGGCGAGTAAGAGCCACAACCTCCTGAAGCACCATGGGATGTCTAAAGTGTTGAATCAAATGTCCTGGAAGAATGGCCTCTACTCTGAGTATCTCCGCCCCCAGACAAGGCACCGCTGAATCTACCGGAATGGCGAGGTCTTTTGTCTGACCCCTGACCTCCCATCCCAAGAACTGACTCAAACCTCCTAGCTATATTAGCATCATCCTGAAGAGAAATCTCGGTCCCTATCTCCTTGTCCATCTGCAACCTGATGGGCTGAGCAAGGCCATCAATAAACCGTCTGACTCTCTCCCTCTCTGTGGGCAATAAAAGAATGGCATGTCTAGCCAAATCCACGAAACGAGTCTCATATTGGGTCACTGTCATGCTGCCCTGCTGAAGTCGCTCAAACTGACGATGCTTATCCTCTCGAGTAGTGACAGGTACTAACTTCTCCAAAAAGAGATGAGAGAACTGATCCCAAGTCAGAGCAGGCAATCCAGCTGGCTTAGTCAACAAATAGTCCCTCCACCATTGCTTGGCGGAACCAATCATCTGAAAAGCCGCAAAATCGACCCCATTGGTCTACAGAATACCCATATTATGCAACACCTCATGACATCTATACAGATATTCTTGAGGGTCCTCTGAAGTAGCCCCACTGAAATGGACATGAAATAGCTTAATGAACCTGTCAAGTCTCCACAAAGCATTCGATGACATGGCTGTCCCATTAGCGGGCGGTACTGCTGCAATTGGCTGATTTACCCCAACGGGATTAGCCACTGGAGTCTGAACCTGAGGAGAAGTCTGAACTGGAGTGTGGGGAGTAGGATTCGGGATCCTTCCTCCAGCCTGAGATACGGCTGCTGCAACAGGAAAAATGCCAGTCTGGGCCACACTCTCCATAAGGCCCACTAAACGGACCAAAGCATCCTGAAGAACTGGGGTAGCAATGAACCCCTCGAGAACCTGAGCTGGTCCAGCAGGAACAGTCTAAGCCGGAATCCCCTCATTAATCTCAATCTGGGGTGCCGCAGCTGTTGCTGCTGCCTGAGCAACGGGCTGAGTCCTGCCCCTGCCATGGCCTCTGGCATGGCCTCGGCCTCTTCTCCTAGTAGGAGCTTCTGCTACTGGAAGTCCGGAATTCTGGTCAGCAGAATATGAGGCATGTGTTCTCGACATCTGCGAGAGAATAGAAGAATCCAAATCAGTATTTAGGATACAAGAATCGCACGATGGAATAAAAATAAAAATGGAGTTTTTTCCTTACTCAATAGCCTCTGAGAGATAAGTACACAGACGTCTCCGTACCGATCCTTCAGACTCTACTAAGCTTGTTCGTGGATTGTGAGACCTAAGTAAACCTAGTTCTCTGATACCAACTTGTCACGACCCAAATTCCCAACCTTAGAGATCGTGATGGCGCCTAACACCAAGTTGCTAGGCAAGCCAGTGTTAGAATTCGATTAACTACTTTGCATTATTTATCCATTTAGACATAATAAAATAATCTAAAGTAAACTGAGTCTATTGACTTTTAATGAATGATTCCCAATATAATAAAGAGAAACAGACAATTAACTAATTTAAAAGATCCACAAAACTAATCATATAAATAAATCTAGAACTACCCCAGAGTCTGGTGTCACAATCCACAAACTACTAAAGAATACAACAAATAATGGCTGAAAGAAAGAGTGTAACTGTTCTGAATGATATGAAATATTGTATGTAAAAATAGGAGAAGACTCTCGGAATCAGCGAACGCCGACAGATGTACCTCGTGTCTTCAGATGAATCGGGTGGTCGTCCTGGAATCCTCTACTGTTGACTAGTACCTAGATCTGTGCAAAAGAGCATAGAGTGCAGTATCAGTACAGCGTACTCCATGTACTGAGTAAGTGCCGAGCCTAACCTCGGCGAAGTAGTGACGAGGCTAAGTCGGGCTTCAACAATATAATCGATAACAACAATAAATAATAAGGCCAGAAAGAAGCCTAAACAAATAAATAAATAAGTGTTGCAACAAAATAAAATAACTCAGCTATAACCAATTCTCAAATAACTCTTCAAAGTTCCAAACATTAACTTTGAATAAAAATAGTGCAAAAATATTTAAAGAGTAGAAAAATAGACCTTTTAACTTTTCGAAACTCTTATTTTATTTTTATTTAAAAATCAGTAAAATATAAATGTCCTCCGTTATTGCTCCTTGTTGCGGCGTGCAACCTGCTCCCACCTGTCCTCCCTTATTGCTCCTCCCTAAATATATCACACTTATTGCTCCTGTTGCAGCGTGCAACCCGATCCGACCTGTTCACCCTTATCACTCCTTGTTGCAGCGTGCAATCCACTCCCACCAGACATATCATATCAATTTATTCAAATTTTCACAATTCAGGCCAAACCTTCCACAATACTTTTGTCTCAACAATTATAAATAATAAACTGTATTTTTCTCATAACTTCATCAATAACCACTCAACCATGAAACCAACAGGAATATCAAATGAAAATACCTTTAATTCATAAAAACAATACCAAACCTCTCAACCATGTTTATATCACCAAGAAACCAGCTCAAAAAACCAACACTCTTTCCAAGTAGTCACAACAATAACTAACAACAAACCAGGCCAAATAGTCATAGAAACAATAATGAACATATAACAGTTAAGATTGTGATCAAATAAGTGGGGAATGGGAAAGGGGATCATGTTTAACAAATAATTTGGGTGGTGCATAGATACTCGTCACCACACTTATACACCACGCCCATGCATTTCACATAGCAAACAAGTGGGGAGTCCTATCCCCTAAAGTCAAAGTTAGACCAAACACTTATCTCAATTTCGCAGGCCACTCACTGCTCAATTATTGCTTTTCCTTTTGAATTCACCTCTAACTTGCTAGAATCTAATCAAAATTAACTTAATCATTAACTAATGCTAAAGGAACTAGCTTTATTGAAAGATATATTTTTTACTAAACTCGCTTGGTCTAAACTCGGGGTTCAGACCAAATTACGTTTACCCATTCGCCCACGAACCCAAATATGCTATTAGTTTTTAAATCCAACCTTAATTTGATATAAAAATTCATTTTTACAAAACTCTCTAATTCTACCCAAATCTTAGATTTTTACCATGAAAATTCTTTGTTTTTACTTTAAAAGTGATGCAAAATAGTAAGGAATTGAAAGAAAAAGATTTGGAATTGATTACCTATGAATTGGGGATGAAGATTGTTGAAGAAAACTCATTTTTAGGGCTGGAACCTCGAAAAATTGGAGAAGAAAGGGTTCTGCCCGGTTTTAATTCGATATTTATATTAGCTGGGCTGGGCAACAGTGCGATCGCGGGTAAAGATATGCGATCGCACAGGGTAAGGGGGCTGGGGCAGTGCGATCTCGGGGTGGGGATGTGCGTTTTCACAAGGTAGGGGGTGTTGCACAATGCGGTCGCGTAGTACATTGTGCGATCGCACAACTTACCTGGGATCGTCGGAACACGGATCCGGGTCCGTTTACTCAAAAAGTTGACCAAAGTAAACTTTTATCAAATTTAAATTCTAAGTCACTATTTCTCATATATTCACATAAAAGCTTTCCGGTTTCACGCCCGGACTGCACACCCAAATCGAGGTATTTAATTTTTTGTCTTTTTATGGTTATTTAGCATGAAACGAAGTCTAATTTTATAAAATGACCCATTGGATCATCACAATGCGTCTATTGCTTCATCTTTACTATTAAGTAAGTAAACATAGAAATGTCGAGTACTATTGTCAATAAAAGTTATGAAATACTTCTTTCCACCGCGAGATAGTATTGACTTCATGTCACAAATATCTGTGTGTATTAAGTCTAAAAGATTTGAATTCCTTTCAATTGACTTATAAGGATGTTTAACATACTTAGATTCCACACATATTTGACATTTTAATTTGTTGCATTCAAACATAGGCAATACTTCCAAGTTAATCATTTTCCGCAAGGTTTTATAATTGACATGACCCAAACGTATATGCCATAATTTATTTGACTCAAGTAAGTAAGACGAAGCTAAAATTTTATTATTATTTTCAACAACCATTACATTCAGCTTAAAAAGGTCCTCAGTGAGGTAATCTTTTCCTACAAATATTTCGTTCTTACTTATTACAACCTTATCGGATACAAAGACACATTTATAACCATTCTTAACAAGAAGTCCAGCAGAGACTAAATTCTTCCTAATTTCGTGAACATGAAGGACGTTGTTCAAAGTCACCACTCTGCCGGAAGTCATTTTGAGAGATAGCTTCCCACATCCTTCAATCTTGGCCTTTGCAGCATTTAACATAGAAAGCGTCTCTTCAGGTCCAACAGGAGCATAAGTAGAAAAAGCTTCTCTAACAGCACAAACATGACGAGTGGCTCCAGAATCAATCCACCACTGTTTAGGATTGGCCACCAAGTTGCATTCGGAAAGCATGGCACACAAGTCATCAACATCATCATGCTTTTCAACCATGTTTGCTTGACCATTCTTCTTTCTTTTTTCGGAGCACGACACTCCGTAGATTTGTATCCGTCTTTTCCACAGTTGTAGCAATTTCCATTGAATCGCTTCTTGCTTGGGTTGTTTTTCAGTCCAGAAGCCTTCTTCCTCTTTTTGTTATCTTCAACAATATTTGCTCCTATTATTGTTGAGTTTCCACGGCCTCTCTTGTCAGCAGCTTTATTGTCCTCTTCGATTCTCAACCGAACAATGATATCTTCAAGGGACATCTCCTCATTTATGTTTCAAATAATTTTTGAAATCCTTCCACAACGGAGGCAACTTCTCAATCATCGCTGCTACTTGGAATGCTTCAATGATGACAAGACCTTCAATGAAAATTCTATAAGTAAACATAATAAAATTAATAGTACCTACATTAGTATTAATTCTACTTATACCTTCAGCAAGGAGATCGTGAATAATCACTTGTAATTCCTAGACTTAGGTAATAACAGACTTGTTATCTACTATTTTGTAGTCCAAAAATTTTGCGGCAACGAACTTCTTCAACCCGACACCTTCAGTTTTGTATTTCTTTTCAAGAGCAATCCATAGTTCTTTTGACGTCTCCACGCCACTGTAGACGTTATACAAAGCGTCCTCTAAGAATATAATTCTTGCACATAAAATCAGAGTGCTTCCACGCCTCAATCATGAGAAAGCGTTCATTCTCTGGAGTTTCATCGGACAACACAGGAACATCTTCCTTGATGAACTTCTTGAGACTTAGTGTAGTCAAGTAGAAGAACATCTTTTGCTTCCAGTGCTTGAAATCAATCTCGAAATTTTTTTCGGGTTTCTCCGCCAGTGCCAATGCTGCCGGTGTTGTTCGGCTCGTTGAGGCATTGGCAGTTACCATCAGAACAGTTTGGTTTCCGTTGTCATTCATTATTTTTTGTAAAAGAATGGCACAAACGTTAAAAAAATCACATAGATTTTAATCTCCAATAGGGTAGAAAACCACAAAGGTTTTACTCTCCAGAAACAGTGAGTATAACACAAATACAGAAAATATATTAAATTTCTTAAGCTTGTTAGTAAGCTGTATTTGTAAAATAATTATGGAGATAATAAAAAATAATATTCAAACAGAAATGTAAACGAAATAGGAAACCAATTCGAGCCCACTGAATTCACAGTGTTTCCTTAAGGAATTTAATCCCCTCCTAGTACCCAAGGTTATGGATTCTTTCCTCCCAGGATAGGATGAATTACACACTGGTGTAGTGGTACTTCAAACACCAGTGTTTCAGCGAACACAAAGTTCGGTAGCAAATCACACTTACTGTTGCTTTCCTTGAAGTTAAAATATGCAGAAGAGAGGTGGTAAACTCAGAGTTCGTATGGAAAAACTGAGAGAATGGACTTATATTTATAGCCAAAGTTGGGCTGAAATCTGAAGAGGTGCAACTCTTCAGAATGACTGTTTTTACAAAACGGTCATAGCATAAATGCCATAATAAAGAGGGAAAATTGAAGAGAGTAGTTAATTTTCTGTTACAAAAATAGAAAACTAAAAATTGGATAACTAAACTGAATTTAATATTAATATTTTATTATTAAAACAAATATTTAATAACATTTCTGATAATATTTACTATTAACAAATAAATTTGGTCCAAGAATTAATCAATCGATCATTTGACCAAATCCGAAGCCGAAGCCGAAGCCGAAGCCAAGTCGAGCGAGCGACGACGGCGCGAGGCTTGCCTTCTTCTCAACTGTTCATGAGATAGAAGAAGAGCAATTATTTATATACCCATCAAAAACCTTTTCCTTTTTCCATACAGGACAATCAAGGAGGGAAACTCAAATATTACATTTTCCCTCTATTTCCCATTCACCCTATTTTTAAGCATTAATAGCCTAAAAATTACAACAAGGAGTATCATCATGGGATCGTATTAAGGAAGAAAAGTGAAATCACATGTGGGCAGCTGTTAAGGTAACTGCATGAAATATTCCAATTTCTTCTTTGATTCCTCTTTTTCGTCCCATTCTTGGTGCTTAACTATTTTTTTTATTTTCTTATATTTGGCAATTACACTAAGCATTGAACTTAGTGTTCATTTTATATATATCAAAATGGTTTAAAGAAATAAAGTGTAATCAAAGTTAGGTCAACTATAGAACTATGGTGGAAGGACTCCTTCCCTTTATTGGTCCTAAAATGCAAATGAAAATAAGTGCTCCCTATGTACGATGACAAAAATATAGTTATAAAATAACATAGTAGAGAGGGTGTAAGGTACCACAAATGTATCTTCATGTTGGCTTTGGCAGAATCTCTAAAAGCCATAGTGAAGATAGCACTGGCAAAAGCCCAGAAAGGTGCACAAAGTTGGATAGCCCTTTTAATAAATCTCCATAGATCTAGAATTACTGCTGCGAGCTTGTGTCTGCGTGTCATGAGTAAGTCTGGCTAGGTGTAATAGCTCCATTTGGCAAAAAAGATGGCTGACAGCAGAGAAGGAGCATTGAGATTGATGGTATGCTGCAGTTAAGTTATTTCTAGAGCTTCTCAGATGTCTATAGCATTGAAGACACCTGTGTAGTTTCAGTCTACCATCTGATTGGTGCAAACGTGGCATTGAATCAAGATGAAAATGTAGACGAGGTACCCAATCATATTGACATGTATTAAACAGATTGAGCACATGAGGTCCTGATACCACACCTTCAATACCTACGAATGTGCTGAGTATGATCCCTATACCTGCAAAAAGAAAAAACCCAGGTTAGTTTATATCCTGACCAGTGTGGCTCTAGTAGCTGAGTGTCTCCCAGGAATGAGTCATAGCTTCTAGTATTGTGATCTCATACTATGAAGATGGTGTCTAGTATCACAAAGAGAAGCAGGGTAACTAGCACTATTTGAATCAACATAGTGCATGTTCTGTTGATGTAGCTACTGTTGGTGCACCGGTTGTTGATGTTGTTGGTGCTGCTGGTGCACCAGTTGATGATGTAGTTACTGTTGGTGCATGTTCTATGTTTTAAATTCACAAAATTGAAATAAAGCTAAGGTATTTATTAATTCAAGCCTCATTGTAGAACTATGTTTTCTTTTATCACATGGAGTTTCTGTGATGATATTGTATATCAATATATGTTTGATGTATTGCAGGATAAATTTGAGAGTGATGACATAGATATTCATCGCGATCATATTTTGGGATGGATAAAAGAGTTATGGAACAAATGGAGAGGACACTTGCATGCAAAATATGTGAAGGTAGCCAATCCAAGAGGCTCTTAAGAATGTGCCCAAGGGGTAGACAAAAAACAATAGGAGTGGTTGGTAAAGGAACATTTTTCTACAGAAGTTTTCAGGTTTGACATAATACCTAATTATGTAATTTTATTTATACAATGATCTTTTAATTGATAATTTATTTATAGCATTTGAATTTAATGTTGTAACTCAAATATTGGCGAGAAGTAACAGGAATACAAATAGAACTAAGTTGAAGATGCTTCATCATATTGGTAGCAAGCCAACTAGAGAGATTATTTATCAAAAGATGTTATCATCAAATCTATTTTATCTTAATATTGATGAGACATTATTTGACATATTTACTTTTATGTAAAGGCTAGAAAAGATGGCAAACCACCAGATTTGACAACTATTTTCTTTAAGACTCGCAAGAAGAATAACACACTTGTCGATCCTGAAACAATTGAGAAACATGAGCATTTCGTTAATTGAACATGTTCTTTACTTTTAGTTATCATGGGATCTCACAAAAATTCTCTATATACTCTGTAGGCACAAATTCAGGAATTGGTGCAGTCTGATCGTCACTTCCTAACATAGAGATTATGGAAAAATGCTTTGGACCTCAGAGTCGTAGTCATGTATTTGGCTTTGGGGGTGTATTAAAGGCGAAAGATTTGAAAGGTGGAACTGCCTCAAAAACTGAATTATTGGCTAAGTTACGTTCAACTGAAAATGAAAACCAGTTTTTGAAGGATCGTTTGTCTAACTTCGAAAATGATATGAGAGAACTGAGGCAAATAAAAGAATTAGTATTAGCGCAACAAACTAATTTCCAGCCTCCAGTTCAGGAGAATATCTATTCGGATACTTGATGATACCAAGTGAGTAACAACTTACTTGAAACCTCAATTTATTTTGTTAAGTGTATGTTATTATATATCATTTGCGGAATTTATTCTTCTATTAATTAGTGAGTAACTACTAGGTAAATGTTAAAATTTTAATAATAGTGTCTAACATACGGGGAACTTAATGGAAAACAAACCTTGGTTAGATGTTGCGTTGATTCGTTTAACAGCTATAGTTGTAGGAGGATCAGAAAACACCCCTTTGTAAACACTTCCAAATCCTCCAGTTCCCAATATTTTATCTTTGCTGAAGTTTTTAGTAAGCATTGGAAAGTCTCCGGTAAGAAAAAATCTGTGGAGCATTTGACTGCAGTTCTTGTTAGCACTTCGATTTGCTCTTTCCTCTGAAGTTTTTCTTTTCTATCCTTTTGAGCTGCAATGAGAAACGATACAACCACAGCCAGCGAGACAATCACGATAGGAATAGCAACCAGTAGAGCTATCTTTTCCTTTTCTGGATCAAGGCCTACTTTAGAGATTTTTCTGGTAATTCATACAAGTGAAACTCCAGTTAAGAACTTGATGTAACTCTGAGAAATAAGCAGTGGAAGCTGACAATCCAATATAAGCATTATGTGGAACTGTTTCTTGCATGATGATTTCTTGGGTTAGAAAGTTCACTAAAGGTTGTCCTGCATATGGTACAGAACTTTCAAGAACTTTAGCCCATCCGTCATAGTCAATCTTGATTGTTATATTTCTTCCACTCCTTAGATCAATCCCAATATCATTTAAACTTTTAACTGCCACAAGACTCTCCATATATGTAGTCACAATGGCAACATGGTTTCCGTCGATTTCGCGTCCATTTCTATATGGACCGACTGAACAAAACTCTTCCGACTTTGTTTGAATTGTTCTGTGGCTGATCAGGTGTGAGATTAAGAGTTTCATTAGCAGCAGTGACAGATCCCCAGCAAGTTAAGTTTCTGCCATTTCTGCAACTTCCAAGATCAAATGAAGGAAAAGAAAAGTTGTAGGATTCAACAAATAGAACTGTGATATGATTAAGAAAGACAAGAAAGACTAGAAGCCTTAACATAGTTTCAAGATATGTGTATACTCATAATTTAGAAGGAAGTCTAGCACCATATGTATATATATATATATATATATATATATATATATATATATATATATATATATATATATATATATATATATATATATATATATATATATATATATATAGGACTAAGATGCTGTTTAGTTGATTAAGAGTATGTTACATATATAAGTGTAAAAGTACTATTGACGGTGACTTTTGGATGAAAATGGTACGAACTTGGCCCAAATAAAATATTATCACATCATAATATTTAGGTAACTCAAACCAGCTATGTCTGGGTCACACTAGTGCGCTGAAGCAAGATGTTTTAACTTAGCATCTTGTGTAGTTAAAAAAAAATGAAGAAGACCAGACTAAGCTAGCTAAAAATTACAGAGATATAATGTATGCTAGGGATGGTATAAGGCAAACGATATTCCCTCCTTGGATTGCTCTATACACGAACTGTATTTTCTCCATTCAAAACTGACATTTTCTTGTATTTATAATGTTCTTTCATTTTTTCTGTCTTGTTGAGGAAAGTGAAGACACATTTCCATACAAGAGTGTTTTAGTGAATTGGGAAAATAGAATTCTCTATTTTGTGTCTCTTCGGCTGGTGAATGGTAGTTCTGTTTTACCAAAAAAGTGTGAATTTTTTTCTAAAAATGAATTAATGACAAAATAGAGGGTGAATCCTAGTTAAAGATAATAACTTCTAAGTCTGAAGATTTAATCTTTTAATGATGTAGGACCGTGTCCAAAAATATTGACTGTTGAAGAAAAGTGCCCAATGATTGTCAATGGATGCAATAAAGAGAGTGGAATAAATGCAGATAATGACAATAAATGTAACAAGGAAGAATTTATCACCCAAATGTTAGATGACTTGGATGATTCTCATTCCTGAAAGTAACGTGGGGTAATATAAAATGAAGATAAACACGAGACCCTTGGATCTTGTAAACGAAAAGGTATATCTAGAATTATGGAATCAGTGTACAAGACAAGCTTTGTGTATATTCTTTATAGTCAACCATTATAATTGTGCTCTTATAAGAAAGTGAAGATCCCTCTTTTGTTCTTTATCTCTTCCTATTTATAGGGGATATTCCTAAGAAACCCTAAAAAGTACAACCGAAGGAATATCCGATGGAATATTTCTTCGCTCTATTCTAAACTTATTCTATCGTTACTTTCACATGTTTTTTACTCGACCTCGGCGCTAATCCTCCTTAAGATGTCTCCTCGTCATCGAGCCGTGGTCGGCTTAATTCTCGACCACGTCCATTAGAGTTAAGTTCGATCCAAATTTTGACCAATACAGTTAGTCCCTCCGCTTATTGAGGTTGTGGTCTTGAACGCCCTCGACGAGCGAACTCTGTCTGCAACCGTTCAGAGAAAATTTGGTCGTGATGGTTGGATAAAATCCACCGAGGTCGAACAAGCGGTTGTAAGTGGGGCTACGATTGGTGTGGCTGACATAGGATAGGTCATTGGCCACACGCGTCATCATTACACGTCTTACCAATTGCAAAGTCGGTGCTTCTGTCGCTTCAATTTTGATGCCATTGACGGGTCTTTGCCTCGATTCTGATGTCACCCAATCTTATAAATAGGGGAGAGGGGCTTCACGTTTGAAGCTTTCAACATTTCCCATTTTGCATGCCTATAGTCCTTCTTTTATCTTCTTCCATGGTCTCCATTTTTGATTTCTTGCAGCTTCTTCAATTTCAGTTTCCGGTTTCTTTCCCGGTTGATACTCTCTTTCTCTTACTCTACTGCACACACGTTACTACGTAGATATGTCAACTTCTCCTCATATTCACGATGGAGTCTCCGATGCCACTCCTATATCAATGACCATTGCTCCCGGCAGTGGGGAGTCCCCAGTTGAGGAGTAAGACAGCTTCCTCACTGTGGAGAAAGTGGTTCCTAAGAACCCTTCGGTCAGAAATGACTTCCCTAAGGAAACTTCCCCCGCTCCGGCTCATGAGCTTTCTGAGACGGGGCCGGATGATATAGGTGACCTCCGGTCCAAATATCGCATTCCTCCTCACGTCAAAATTGTTCCAGCGTGAGGCGATATAGTACAGGTTCATCGACCAGGATATTGTGCTTTCTATGTTTACCCATTTCTAATAGGTTATTCCCTTCCTCTCCCTTGGTTAGCGGAGGAGTTCTGCCACTTTTACAATGTCTGCCCGGCACAACTCTCCCTTTATTTATATAAGGTTTTTCTGATGCTGGCGAATTATGCAGAGCTGGCCGGCTGTGAGATCAATATTCGCCACCTGATGCATATATTCTCGCCTAGTTCTTATAGAGGCACCTTGATACACCTATGACATCGTGGGACCAAATGGTTTGTGGTCGGGATGGGTGATAAGTCGAATCGGTGATTTGGCACAAATACTTCTTCGTCAAGATCGAACATCTAGTGGCGGATCCGACCGGGTTCCCTGAGCAGCGGAACTACAATTGTAAGTATCTCGTCATACGTTCATTATTCTCTTTTCTCCCTCTTTTTCTTTCTCTCTTCGACCTACTCATGGTTTCCTTGTTTTCAGTTGTGAGGCATCTTACTTCTCTCATCTTGGATATCAAAGATTGGGTGGCTCACGTGTTACCCTACACCGTGGGGATCCGCGATTGGGCGTCTTTCCACAAGTGCTTTCGACCCAAGACCTCGTCCCGTAAGCGTCCTACTTTTCGACTTACCATCGTTCACCATCGTACTTTGACGTGACCTTCCTTTGGTGCAAGGTCAGCGAGTTCCCAAAAAGGCGAAGGCTACAGTGCTCGCCTTTCGCCAGGCAGTGACCTCAGCCGCGGTGCAATTTGCTCTAGTTGAGTCTGTACGAGGTCAGACTCAAGCTCCACAAATGAGGGACTCTGCCCCTCAAGCTATTACCGTCCCAGATGAGATCTCTTCTCATCCAATCTTCCATCTTGTTGACGAGTCATCTCGTGACGAGGAGGCATCGCCGAGGAAAAGACGGAGGGTGGAGATTGGGAAGGCCATTGTCGCTGATGAGGCTGAAGAGAGTCATGGATTTGGAGGCAAAATAGGGGCCTTCACCAGCCGTTGAGGCCACTTTTACGACGGGTGCTGCTATGGAGAAGAGGCCCTCTAAGGTTGAGGGGGTTCGTGGTAGCGGAGAGCTTATGCGGGCTGCTGATGGTGGCTCATCATCAGTGGCTGGGAGAGGTAGAGCCGTTCTCGTAGGGGACGACGATTCTGGCTCAGACATTGACCCTGATGAGGTACGAAATTTTGTGGAGAGGGATACTTATGTGGAGATAAGAATTGAGGGTACTAATCAGCACATAGTCATCCCCGTGAACTATAACCTCCTGGTCGACTCACAGCGGGCGGCGCCATCCTTTGCTCATTTGTGTGCGGAGGCTGAAAACAGGACGTTGCTGACGATGAATGATACAGACCTGTCTTTAGGCATATCGGGCATGGCCTTGCAGGTGAGTTTACTTCTTTCCTCCTAAGTTTATATGTTTCATAAATGTTGTTTTATTCTGGCTGACTTGCCTTCCTTTGCATGTCAGACTCTCATCTTGGAGATCAAGCGCGACTGGCGAGAGGAGGAGACGGGTGACTCTCTATAGGAGGATGTAGTCTACGTATAGAGAGTACCGTACTAAGTATCGGAAGGTGTTCAAGAGTGTTGGAGAGGATGGCCAATTCCAAGTGTTGCGTGATGTGATTGAGCGGAAGGACGAGGAACCGAAGGAAAAAGATGAGGAGATCATGAGAGCCATCAACCGATGCAGCATGTTGGAGGAGACGCTGAGTTCTAAGGAGGATGAGCTCGAATTGAGCAAAGGGGTGATGGCTCAGAATGCAGATTTCCAGGAATAAGTGGCGTCCCTAAAGGTCGAGTTTAAAAAAACGAGGCTAGGGTCGCCGATTTGAGGGAGAAATTGAGAACCAATGTCGTAGAGCTGAATCTAGCGGACAGGACCAGGATGGCCACTGTGGCAAAGGCAGCAGCTTTGGAGGGTGCCCTACGCGTTTGTGGGTCCGAGCAGGCTAGTGAGGCGGAGACGTCGGTGCTCAAGGTGGCGAGGTTGGAGGAGCAGGTCGAGAATTTGGAGGGGGAGTTATCTAGGCTGAATGAGCAGGCCATCATCTTGAAGGCCAAGAAAGAAAACCAACTGGAACAACCTTCTACTTCTCATACTTCTGCCGATCCAAGTGTATCACGGGAGTTGTACGAGATGTGGGTTCACACTGAGGCTCAACTTAACGTGTACAAGTCTTTGAAGACTGCCAGCAAGGTTTCCAAGGTGGAGCTTGAGGGCGTTCGTGTCAAGGAAAGTGCAGCTCGTGAAGCTTGTGGTTACAAGCATGGCACGCCCGACGAGGACGATGATGACGACGCCGTAGATGGGTTTGCCTCTAATCCTTGGTATGATGACAAGTATACTGATGGGGATGATGCGGCGTGAAGCCTTTGTACTTAGTTTTTTTTTCTTTGCTATTTTTATGAGGGCGTCCTCGATCCTTTTGTAAAAAGTGTTGTAATCCAATAATTGAAATGGAGCAATTTTCTTTTTGCTATGTGTTTTCGGATTCCCGTTCTCTCTTTTTTCGTTTGCTATATGGGGAAGTCCCTTTTGTTCGACCGTTTGCATGTAATGTTGATTTGGCATGGTCGAACATAGACCGACTTGAGGTCGAATATAAGTTAGTTTGAACGAGGTCGAGGTTTGATTGATTTGAGCGAGGTCGAATGTAAAGTAATTCTAGCGAGTTCGAATGTAAAGTAATTCGATCGAGGTCGAATGTAAACTAATTCGAGCGAGGTCGAAGGTAAATTAATTCGAGCGATGTCAAATGTAAAGTAATTCGAGCGAGGTCGAAGGTATATTAATTCGGGCGAGGTCGAATGTCAAATAATTCGAGCGAGGGAGAATGATAAATAATTCGAGCGAGGTCGAATGTGAAGTAATTTAATCGAGGTAGAATGTCAAATAATTCGAGTGAGGTCGAATGTTAAGTAGAATGTAGAATGATTTGGCGGAATTGTGAAAAAATGCTGCATGCTACTTTGTTTATTCATTCATTGGAGAAGATTACATGTTTCTATTTGTTCCATACAAACATTTGAGAAGTTCCAATCTACCTAGTCCCTTCATCGTTCGTCCTGGAGAATTAGTCGATAGGCGGTGCGATGAATCATATACTTGAACTTCGAGAGGTTCCCTTCATCGCCTTATTAAAAACCTCCCCGATAAAACCCGGGTGAGGGAAAAATAGTATGACTTGGAGGACGTCCGTTCTCAGAAGTTGAAGTACTTGAGGTAGGAGACGTTCCAATTGTTTGGTAGTAGCTTTCCCTCCATTATTTCTAGCTGGAATGACCCTTTGTTTGCTGTTGCCGTGATTTTGTATGGCCCGTCCCAACTGGTTCCTAGTTTACCTTTTCTTAGGTTTTTGCTCGCCTGTGTTTTAGCCTTGAGTACATAATCCCCGACTTTGAGTGGTCTGATTTTGGCCTTTTTGTTGTAATACCGTTCTGCTTGCTGTTTTTGGGCTATCATTCTTATGTAAGCTATGTCTCTCCGCTCCTCCGCTTCGTCGAGGTCTTTCTTTATGTTCTCATCATTGCTTGGTCCTCTCTCATTGGAGTATCTCAAACTTGGTTCCCCGACCTCGACAGGTGTCACTGCGTTAGTTCCATAAACTAGTGAAGATGGCGTTTCTGGTGCTTGTTTCTGGCATGGTGCGGTATACCCATAGCACTGCTGGTATTAGTTCTGGCCATATCCCCTTGGCGTCTCAGAGTTTCTTCTTCGTGATGTTCAATATTGTTTTGTTGGAGTATTCGTCTTGGTCGTTGCCTGTAGGGTGATATGGCGTGGAGAGTATTCGCTTGATGTGCCATTTTTTGAAGAATTCGACGGTCTTGTTCCCGGTGAACTGAGGACCGTTATCACAGCTGATTTCTTTGGGGATGCCGAAGCGGCATATGATGTTCCTCCATATGAATGTCATAACTTCCTATTCGCGTATTTGGGCGAATGCACCTGCTTCTACCCATTTGGAAAACCAGTCAATTAAAACCAAAAGGAAACACACATTACCTCGTCCTGCTGGAAGTGGTCCAACGATATCCATTCCCCATTTGATGAATGGCCATGTAGATGTGACTGAGTGGAGGTGCTCGCCCGCTTGGTGTATCATAGGAGCATATTTCTGGCATTGCTCGCACTTCTTGACGAAGTCGACGTCTTCTTTCTTCATGGTGGACCGATAATAGCCTGCTCGTATGAGGCATCTGACGAGGCCTCAGTTGCCGATATGGGAACCGCAGTGGCCTTCGTGTACCTCCTTGAGGACGCGTCTAGTTTGGTTTGGCCCTAGGAATTTTGCTAATGGACCGCCAAACGTTCTTTTGTATAGGTCGTGGTTGTTGATGTTGTACTTGGCCGCCTGCATTCGAAGCTTTTTGGCTTCTATTTTGTCTGACGGGAGTATTCCCTCCTGCAAATATGTTATAATACGGTTGTGCCAGTGCCAAGTTAAGTGTAAAGAGTGTACTTCAAGTTGGTCTATTGACGAGTGGAGGAGAGTAACCATGTTTTATTTTCCATTTTTGTTTTGAGTTATTGTCGCTAATTTGGCTAGGCCGTCTGCCTCGATCTTTTATGCTCGAGGTATTTGATTGAGTTGGCATTCGTAGAATTATGGCAGTAATATTATATCATGCTTGCTCAATTCTATAGCCCATTTGGCCAGTCTCCCCGACAACTCGGGTTTATGTAGGATGCTTCTTAAGGGAGAGGTCGTGACCACCGATATGGGGTGACATTTAAAATAGGGTCTAAGCTTTCGTGAAGCTATGAATAATGCCAGAGCCAAGATTTCGAGGTAGGGGTACCTCGTTTCGGTGTCGACTAGGGTTTTTCTTATGTAACAAATTGGAGATTGCGTACCTTTGTTTTTGTAGACAAAAACTGCACTTACTGCGACCTCTGATACGGCCAAATATATCAAGAGACGCTCACCGGGTTCTTCTTTGGCGAGTATTGGAGGCGAGGACAAATATGCCTTTAGTTCCCTTAAGGCCTCGATGCATTCTGAATTCCACTGGAGTCCATTGTCTTTTTTTAGCACGTTGAAAAATTTGTGGCATCTATCGGAGGATCGTGAGATGAACCTCGATAGGGCAGCTATACGAGCAGTTAGTTTTTGAACCCGTTTCTTGCTGGTCAAAACTTCAGGTATTCCATCGATGGCTTTGATCTGGTCGGGGTTGACCTCGATGACTCTTTGCGACACTAAAAAGTTGAGGAACTTGCCCGAGGTTACGTTGAAGGCACACTTTTTGGGGTTCAGCTTCGTGCCATATCGCCTTAGTATATCAAAGGCTTCCTTTAGATGGTTTATGTGGTCCTCTTTTCTTTTTTATTTGACAAACATATCGTCTATGTAAACTTCCATTGTTTTACCGAGCTGGTCCTTGAACATCTTGGTGGCCAGCCTTGATAGGCCGCCCCTGCATTTTTCAACCCAAATGGCATGACTCTATAGCAGTACGTCCCCGGATGAGTAATGAAAGTGGTCTTTTCTTGGCCTTCCTCCTCCATGAGGATTTTGTTTTATCTCGAGTAGGCGTCCAAGAAACTCAACAACTCGTGCCTTGTTGTTGCGTCGATGAGTTGATCAATGTGAGGTAACGGGAAATAGTCATTTGGGCATGCTTTGTTTAGGTCCGTGAAATCCACGCACATCCGCCACTTCCTGTTTTTATATTTCACCATGACCACGTTGGCGACCCGTTGGGGGTACTTCGACTATCTGATGGAGCCGTTGGCGAGTAATTTTCCACCTCATCACGGACGACCTCGTTGATTGCAGCGTTGAATTTTCTTCTTATTTGTCATACCGGCAGGTAGAGTAGATCGACGTTCAACTTGTGTGTGGCAATGTCTTTCGGGATACCTGGCATATCTGCGTGGGAGAAAGCAAACAGATCGGCATTGTCAATTTAAAATTTATGAAATTTACCTGGTTCTGAGAGTTTATGGCCGATGCAGGCCTTTTTGTTATGGTCGCTGCTGTCGAGTTGGATAGGGTCGAGGTCTTCTACCGTTGACCCTGCGACTTCCACGAGGTTCGGAGTCTTTGATGATGTCTTTTTGTTCATCAGGTTCAAGCCCCGACTTGGTAATTGCTATGGTCCCGAGCCCACTTCTTTTCATTGTTGAGTGTATGTGCAATCCTGGGCGATGTGGTAGCATTCTTGGGCTGTGCGCTGCTGGCCTCGGATACTGAATATTCCCCATGGAGTAGGGAACTTGATTACTTGATATAAGCTGGATGTGATGGACCTCATGGAGTGTATCCATGGTCACCCTATGATAGAGTTGTAAGATTTGTCCTGGTTCATGACATGAAACGTTGTTTATACGGTGACGCCCCCGGCCAAAACAGGTAGCGTTATCTGTCCTGAGGTTCGCTCAACTGCATTGTTAAAATCCGTTAGTGTTATGCAGCATGGTACTATTTTATCCTCGATTCTCATTTGTGCGAGAACTCGAGGGTGAATAATACACGCGCCGCTCCCATCGTCTACCATTATTCTTTTTACATTAGTGTCACGACCCAATTTCGCATTAGGCCGTGATGGCGCCTGTTGGTTCCAAACGCACACGCAAGTATACGTGGTCGTAGCAAGTAATGTAATGTTATATCGAATGTAGAACCCACAGGGACTTGCGTAAACTACTTGTTGAATTACTCTAATTGTTATTTAATCGAGCCAAAACAAAATCCAGGAATGTAACTAATTTATACTACGATTCTATGAACTAATTATTAGTTAACGAGAGTATTGTTGTGTATTTAATGGAGACAAATATTCCAGGGTTGTGATCAATTCACCACTCGTATTGCATTCTAATTAACTCTCCCTTTCATATAATTCACTCATGGTTGCTATGGTCGCTGGGAGAAAGCAAACAGATCGACATTGTTAATTTAAAATTTATGAAACTTATCTGGTTCTGAGAGTTTATGGCCGATGTAGGTCTTTTTGTTATGTCGCTGCTGTCGAGTTGGATGGGGTCGAGGTCTTCTACCGTTGACCCTGTGGCTTCCATGAGGTCGGAGTCTTTGATGATGTCTTTTTGTTCATCAAGTTCAGGCCCCGGCTTTGGTAATTGCTATGGTCCCGAGCCCACTTCTTTTCATTGTTGAGTGTATGTGCAATCCTGGGCAATGTGGTAGCATTCTTGGGCTGTGCGCTGCTGGCCTCGGATACTGAATATTCCCCACGGAGTAGGGAACTTGATTACTTGATATAAGCTGGATGGGATGGCCCTCATGGAGTGTATCCATGGTCGCCCTATGATAGAGTTGTAAGATGTCTCCTGGTTCATGACATGAAACATTGTTTATACGGTGACGCCCCCGGCCAAAACAGGTAGCGTTATCTGTCCTGAGGTTTGCTCAACTGCATTGTTAAAACCCGTTAGTGTTATGCAGCGTGGTACTATTTTATCCTCGATTCTCATTTGTGCGAGAACTCGAGGGTGAATAATACACGCGCCGCTCCCATCGTCTACCATTATTCTTTTTACATCAGTGTCACGACCCAATTTCGCATTAGGCCGTGATGGCGCCTGTTGGTTCCAAACGCACACGCAAGTATACGTGGTCGTAGAAAGTAATATAATGTTAAATCGAATGTCGAACCCATAGGGACTTGCGTAAACTACTTGTTGAATTACTCTAATTGTTATTTAATCGAGCCAAAACAAAATCCAGGAATGTAACTAATTTATACTACGATTCTATGAACTAATTATTAGTTAACGAGAGTAGTGTTGTGTATTTAATGGAGACAAATATTCCAGGGTTGTGATCAATTCACCACTCGTATTGCATTCTAATTAACTCTCCCTTTCATATAATTCACTCATGGTTGCTAATTAATCGATAATTGCTCTCGTAGCCTTCTCCCGAAGTACTACTCGCCTATTCTCAATAGATTAACGCCTATATTCCTATGAAATTAATCTATTAGAACGCACTAAGATTATGATGTTTAATTAAGCACGGTGACTAGGTATATTCCTATCCTAACCACAAATCCGCTCCCCTAAAGGGTTAAGATCGCGCTCTCTTCAATTCTTCTCTAATTTATATACGGCTTTACCAAGCATAACATAGATAGTATATATAACCTAATTGCTGGCCAGACAATTAAGCAATTAAACGAAGAATTGAAGAAACAACCATATATTGAGTGAACTATAATCAAGGTTAAATTAATGTCGAATAACAATATTCATGGAAAAACCACAAACCTAGAACAATGGGTGTTTAGCCACTCATGCTAGAATCAAACAATTGCATAAGTGTTGCATAAATGGAAAATACTAGAATAAGATGAAGAAAACTGATAATCCTTTGATTCCTCAATGATTTTGTGTGTATCTTCTCTCAAAAAATGGCATTCCCTCTTCAAAGTTGTGTTTTTGGGTATATTTATATTTTTGGGACAAACCCTAAACGTGTAGGAGACTTCTATTCAAACCGGAAAACACTTAAAACCTTCAAAACTCGGAATTTACCGGAGCAGGGACCCCAGGCGTTAAGCCCCAAACGCAGCCTGGGTAGGCTTGGAGTTTGGGCTCTAACGCCCCATTAACGCCTGGGCATGGCTGGCTTTAGGGCCAAAACGCCCCACTAACGCCTGGGCATGGCTGGCTTTAGGGCCAAAACGCCTGGCTATGGCCCGGGTCACTCCTTTCCGACTCTTGAGCGTATTTTTGACGTTTATGCACCCATTTAGCTCGGCTTCCATCTCCCATTCACCTACACATGAAATAGACTCCATTATGCACATATAACGTGTATTTTTATCACAAGAGCACATAAAATGTAAGGTACATAATGCTTAAAACTGTGGATTCTAGCCACGCATCAACACCCCACACTTAGACTCTTGCTCGTCCTCGAGCAATATCATTCAACATGTACACATTTCATTAACAAGGAGTATTTTACTTTTCAATCACACACATTACCCCTTAACTATGATCGATATCGGCAATCAAGTATGAACATACAAAATTTTACATTATTTCCCTTCTTTAAACATGCCCAAGTATAACAATTTAATCAATCACACGAATCAACCTAATTGCAACCACCCCACCTCAAGAGTCGACTTGAAACTACTAAGCCCTCTCAATTCACGCACCTACCCAACAAGAGAATTACAATATTACCAGTCGTTCATGAGATCATGTGCCCTCACCAACAACAAAAGAGTGAATATAACTATCCACACATTCAAATATGCTTTTGAACATTATTTAAGGACATCACACAATTGAACAAATTCACTCACTCTCACAAAGAGTTCATATGCATCCCGTGGTCGTACCATAATCTTGCCCTTAATGTAGATCTCCACTAATTCAAGTAAGCCAAATCTAGGATCAATTAGGACTTTTAAGGTTGTAATGTAGGCTAAGGGACGGGTAGGATATATTTAGGAATAGTGACTAACCCTCCTAAGCACTTTAATACACTACCTTCACAACTCAACACATATTCTTCTCAACCAATTCCCTTGCCACAGTTCATATTCAACATATCCATTTTTCAATTAAGCACTTCTATATTTTCACTAGCACAAATTAATAAAAATTTGGAGGTGTGTATCTTTTTGTACATACTTTTACTATCATTTTTTTCCTTCTTTCCTACACACACTCCATATCTGAAAATTCAATTGCTAGCGACTTTTGAATACAGTTTTTAGTGCACTAACAGGCCTTTTCATGGCTCCCCGCAAAAACTAATCCCCATTGTCTCACCTTACTTCTTTTAACGACTAAGTGCCTTAGGAGGAAAAGGTGCAAAAATCTCAATTTAAGAACAAATGAGGGGTACGACTTGTAATGTGGGTACCAAAGAAAAGGTCAAAAGGCTCAAAGGTTCTAGCAATGGAAAGTTTTTAATTCTTATGTGACAAGCACATCCATGATCAAGCAAGAAAATTCCTACGTCATCTCCTAGACTAGCATAACCTACAATTTCGCTTCGATTAACACACCGGGAAAGTTCTAGACTACACATGATAGCATAGAAAATCACTAAACCTTACTCACACATTGCACATGACTCAATCACAATGGTTTTATTCAACTCTCAAGTCAAGCGAGCACACAAAATTGAGGGAATTAAGCACTATTGCACTATGTAGCATACAAGTCAAACAACTGAGCTAAGGCATCATAAGTTAGGCTATTTATTTTTACTCAGGCATCACATGTCAAACCAAATATAAGAGAAAGCAAAATGTATGTCATAACCTAATATGCCGGCATCAAACATGTCATAGGGTATTTCTCAGTTACTCAAATTCTTCCTAACTACTCTAAAAAAACAAAATTAAACACACGGTTCAAGTTACACCCTTGGAAAAGAACCGTTGCCCAAATAAAAACCAAGGGATACTACCTAACTATCCTACAAAAAATAAAAAATAAAAACCTTTTTGGTGTTTTTCAAATCAGACTTTATCCCTCAAGAAAATTGTCCAACAGATCCATCGTTGGGAAAAGTCCGAGATTTCTCTAAAAACAATAATTTTATACAATTACACCTTAGAAAGTAGTTTCCCCACCCCACACTTATGTTATGCATAGTCCTCGATGCATGATTACAAAGAAAAACATTTAAACAAGGGTGAGAAATACTCCCTGAGACCCTATCAGGCCTAGCTCGGACATGATTCTCAATCTTTAGAGTCGGGATGACCCCACACTTAAGCTCAAACATGCCCCTCAGCTTCAACTTTTGGGTACTCAGACTTCCCCTACTCTGCAAAATAAAAATAACACAAAACTCAACGCTAAAAAAAAAAAAAGAAAAAACAAAATAGATATACATGATGGGTTGCCTCCCAACAAGCGCCTTATTTATAGTCGTGGCACAACTTTGCTACTCTACTCAGGCTACGCCCTTTCTCTTCTTCTTTCTCCCATGAAGCCTAACCTTTTTGTACGCTCTCAACGGGTCTCCTTTTTCATCTCTGGTTCTTTTCTCAATTATCTTTACACCCCCAGCTTGCAACACCACCTCCTCTGGATCACTGCTATTCACATAAGGACTCTGCTCTATCCCCTTCACGTCGACCACAGTAATCATGCATAGGTCCTCATAATGCTTTGAGAGTTTAAGTGCCTTGTAAACATTAAAAGTGACCTCTTCATCGTTAACTCTCATTTTTCACTTCCCTGACCTCACATAGATAATTGCTCCACCAGTAGCTAAGAATGGCCGCCACAATATAATGGGCACTTCCTCATCTTCCTCGTAATCAAGCACAATAAAATCAGCGGGAAGAAT
>ML339865.1:0-98033 GCA_005239505.1 Nicotiana paniculata | reverse complement strand
TACTCTTCGAGTTCGTCATCAAGTTCCTACTGCCTAGACAAGAAAGAAGGCACATTGCAAATTGTATGGATCTTACCTTGATGGAATGCTTGTAAAGGGTAAAGTAAATAAATTGGCCGGCTTTCATCATCCAACTCTTTAACAGAGTTGTGAATGGAACCAAAGCACACACAATTCCATATGGCTTCATTCTGACAGCAGTGCTTGCACATTTTGGGGTTACAGTAAAGAAGGCTGAGATGGATACTTCCAAAGATTATTTTGGGAAGGAAACTTTGTTGACATGTGACTACAATGTCAATGTTCCTGTGGATGAACCTGGTTCATCTAGGAAGCAACCAGTCAACAGCAAAGTTAGAACTCTGGTGCAGGAAAACGAGATTAAGGATATAGAGATCCTTCGTTTGAAGTCTCGTGTGATTGAGGTTGAAGCTGAGCAGGATGCTCTTAGGGCTGAATTAGAAAAGGAGAAAGAAAAGAACGAGGGTGTTCTTTAGAAGATGCTTTCCCTCCTACAATCCAAGACCACAACCTCTTCTGCACCTTCCCATCCTTAGGATTTCCAGATCTTCCAAAACCCCTCTTTAGATCAATTTCAGTTATTTTTACTCTATTTTTTGCTCATGGTTGGTTTGCTTTTGTTTTTCTGTATGGTGGTTGATAATCGTTACTAATCAATGAATTTTGCTTCTAGTTATTGACTTGTCTCAATTTCTTAGTTAGCTAACATTATTGTCTTCTTGTGTTGATTAATCATGCTTTGCACCTGCAGTTGCCTCAATGGACATGAGTAATAATTAAGAAATCTGGTAAGAGTATCATTTTGCAAACTTTTCAATGATGCCAAAAGGGGGAAGATATATGTGCTGAACTTTTTCAAATTTTTTTTCAAAGTGATATTTATAACCTAATGAACCTAGATTCTCTATGATTAATGCTTAAAACCATACAAAGTGTTTGAAGTGTATACATGATGAAGCACAGAGTTTGTCATCATCAAAAAGGGAGAATTTGTTGACCCATGTCACTGCATAGTTTTAAAGATTGACAAATGGCTGACCAGTTGAACCAGGTCCATCAGAGCACATATCTTGAATTGAATAGCTAGCACATGAACCGTATATACATATGAGATATTTGTGAATGTGAAATATCAATGAACCAAGAGGTTGTATCCTAATGCGAAAAGGTTGCAAACTGATGAGAAGATTGAAGTCGAATTCAGCAAGGAAAGTAACAAAATAAAGGAAGTTGAGTTTGGTACGAATTTGTTCACCTAGGTAGAGTTGGACTAGAATTGGACAACAAATTCAACTGACTCTATAAATACTTGATGTATTTCTGCTGGAATTCCACACGCACAAAAGCTGAAGTGAATCAAAGTCTGAAAGCAAAGTTCCCAGAGTCAATTTGCTAGCAGAGTCATTGTGAGATTAAAAGGCTACATATCAAATAGAAGAACCAGTTCCATCTGATTAATTATTGAGTCTAGTTGATTATAGTAGGAGTTTTAATATTGTATCTTTCAGCTTTCATTGAAGCAATTGTAATAGGTACGCATTGTTCAAGTTAGAGTTAACTTGAGGCGTGTAGAAATTAGCTAGGGGCTAGTTACTACAAAGGGATTAGGGTTAGTCCTAGGATTACAAAAGAGTTTATTTTGTAAGTCCGTTTGGCTCAGAGTATTTAGTGAAGAGTTTGAGCAAATCCCACTGAGGAGTAGGTCGTGGTTTTTTTCACCTTTTGAGCCAGGTGTTTTCCACGTAAATATCTTTGTGTTTTTACTTTACTGCTTTTAATATTCCACGACAGTAGAAGTAAGTACATCAAGAAGAACCATGTTCTTCTATTGAGACAACACTCGAAAATTGGGTACCACACAAAGTAACTTATCTTCTTGTGTGGTATTGACGTCTAACACATCAAAGACTTATAAATGCGTCTGCATCACTTGAATCATTTGTTTATTTAACAGGTTTAATAGCTTGTGAAACTCTTATGGCATTCTCAATTGATATTCCAGCCTTCATTTTCTTCAACTGCGTCGCTAAAATGTCTCTGAAAATATTGCCGGGTGGGTGTCGGATCCTTCAAAAATAGTGTATTTTTGGAGGATTCGACACGGGTGCGACATCATTCTGGAGAGTATGTGCAACATAGCATGGGGATGGCTTACCTAAGATTAATAAAACACTTGCACTAGCGATACAACCTCTTTGCATGTAGGAAACTTAAAGTAAATGGCAATAAATATGATGCCACTGAATGATGCCAAATTTGCAGCAGATTCATTCATGTCAAAGTTATATAATCTCCATATAGGATATGGACTAATGAATATATTTCTATGAAAGTATAAAGCCAAAGGAACATGAAGCTATCACAAGACTTATTTTTGTGCTTAATAACAATGTCTTATGATGAAGCAAAGTGCTCTATAGAAGAAATATTTGTAAACCAACTCTTTACGGTACATTCATAGGGATCTGTTTGGATCACTCAAAAACTGTCATTTCAGTATATCTTAGTCACATTAAGTCGAAATCTATAGCTTGAGATCTCGCATTCACAAGTGACAGGTAGAGCTTAGATGTAACGACCCGACCGGTTGTTTTGAGATCTAACGCATCGTTCGGAAGTTTGAGGCCGTGAGCAGCTTTGTTTCAGGTATTATGACTCGTAGACATGATCGGAATTGAGTTTCAGGAAGTTCGAAGTCAATTTGGAAAGAAAATTCTCATTTCGGGAGCCTTAAGTTGGAAAGATTGACTAGGATTTGATTTTTGAGTAAACGACCTCAGAATCAGGATTCGAAAGTTTCAGCAGGTTCGTATGATGATTTTGGACCTGGGCGTATGTTCGGATCGGGTTTTGGATGACCCGGGAGCATTTCAGCGCAAATTGTAGAAGTTAGCATTTTAGAAGAAATTTCATAAGTCTGGGTTGAAGTACATTTCGGTGTTATTGATGTCTGTTTGAGATTCTGGGATTAGCTCCGTATGGTGATTCTAGAGTTGGGAGCGCGATCGGAAGTGAATTCGGAGGTTCGTAGGTCATTTTGAAGTCATTGACTGAAGATAGAAATTTGAAAGTTTTTGAGAAGTTTGACCGAGAGTTTGAATTTTTGATATCGAGGTCGGATTCTAATTCCGAAAGTTGGAGCAGGTCCATAATGTTGAATATGACTTGTGTGCAAAATTTGAGGTCAATCGGGCATGATTTGATAGGTTTCGGCATCGAATGTAGAAGTTTCAAGTTCTCATCAAGCTTGAATTGGGGTGCGATTCATGATTTCGACGTTGTTTGATGTGATTTGAGGCCTCGAGCGAGTTCGTATCATGTTTTAGGACATGTTGGTATAATTGGTTAAGGTCCCAAGGGCCTCGGTGGATTTCCGAAGGTTAACGAAATGAATTTCGAACAAAAAAGAAAAAGAAAAAACTGCAGAAATTTCTACTGCATTTTTGGACAGCAACTGGTGCATCGGGGAGTTGATTTTGGAGGCTAATATATCAAAATATACAAGGAATATGAAAATTTGCAAAACATAAAAGTTGTATCCCTTGAGTTCTAGTTTCCAGAAACTTAAACCATTCATGATTTGGACATTTGATCAGAATGTTATGATCGATTGAAGATGGTTGGTGAAGCAGTTTCGACAGAATTTACTAATGCATGGAACTGACTTTGGAAGCTAATATCTCGAAATATATAAAGAGGTATATGGTGTAAAACCTATCAAATGAAATATCTTCGAGTGTAGTTTCTAAATCTTCAAACCGTTTGTCATTTGGATATTTCGACAAGGAGTTATGAGCGTTTTAATAGAAGATGTACAGTAGGGGAAAATTATAATAGGATGTACAACCTGCACAACGCAAGGTACAACTCAATGAACATTGGGCAGATTGTTTTAAAACGAGTTTTGTCCCATTTCTTTCATTTGTCTTGGACGATTTTGGAGAGCTCAAGGAGGGATTTTCACCAACTCAAGGTACAACTCGATGAAGATTGGGCAGATTGTTTTAAAACGAGTTTTGTCCCATTTCTTTCGTTTGGCTTGGACGATTTTGGAGAGCTCAAGGAGGGATTTTCACCAAGCAACACTATGTAAGTGATTTCTTTCTATTTTTTATTTAAATATGTGATTAAGGATCAAATTAACAATGTTTAATTAGGGAAAATCATTGGAAAAAAGGGAAACTAGGGCTTGAGTAGAGACCTTCTAGGGGTGATTTGAGGGGTCATTTGGACTCCGATTTCAGCGTTCTTTATATGTAAGGAATCGTGAGATGATGAGGATCATTTTGGTATAAAGTTTTTCGAGTTATGAGACGTGGGCCCGGGGGTCGGGTTTTGGCTAATTTCGGGTTTTGTGCATAAAGTTGATATTTTTCGATTGGGCTTCATTCCCCTAGCATATTTTGATGTAAAAATCTAAACTTGATAGATTCGGAGCATTTGGAAGTTGATTCGAGGGGCAAACATGTTGCGGAGTAGCTTTTCGGGCTAGTTTGAGGTAAGTAATGTTTTTAAATCCTGTCCGGAGGGTATGAAACCCCGGACTTTACATCCTTTCACGATTTTTGAGTGACGCACACACTGGATGACGGTGTGGGGCGTGCACGAATTGGAAATTCGGAAATTTGTTCCTTTTTAGGCAACTATTGAGTTGTGAAACCACTTTCCAAGCATATGTTTTATAGTATTACTATGTTTGTATATATTTGGGTTGTAAGCCACATTTGGGGCCTAGTGCCGATCTGTCTTAACCCCTTGGGGCCTATTTTCCTGATATTCCCCACTTAGAAATTATGATTTTTCACTCAGTCTTTCCTGATAAATTGTTTTGACACTTAGAGTTTATTTATATTATTTCTTGAAATGAAATACTATTTTGGGTCGAGAACCCCGTTTATTTATGACCCAAGTGGCATGTTGAGAGTGTCTGACTGAGCAAGGCCGAGGGCAAATATTGTGAGGATATTGATGATATGAGACAGGCCGAGAGCCTGAGTGATTGATGCCATGATTTGGCTTGTTTGTAGCGCTTGGGCTGTACGAGCCCCTCTGGAGTCTGTACACTCCCAGTGAGCGCAGGTACCTACTGAGTGCAAGTGCCGAGTGCTGAGTGACGAGTGATTGGGAGGCATGAGTGACTGTGAGGTGCTGGGTGACTGCTACTTAGTGATGGTGAGGAGCTGAGTGATTGATTTACGATTGATGATTTGGCCCGAGGGGCGGATTTATAATGATATTTTGTTGAGTTTTGATTATGATTCATTTTATCTTTTATAATGATATTTTGGGAATTTTACTGTGAAATACTGGAAATTATACTTGCTCAAAGGATTATTTTTACGGAAATTGGTTTTCAACTTATGTATTAAACGTATACAGTATTAATACTCTGTATCTTACTATATGTGGATTGGTGTTCTGTGCTGTGTGTTTTCTTATCTTCAGACTTGATTTATTTTCATTACTACTGAGTTGGTGTACTCATCATTACTCCCTGCACCTCTGTGTGCAGATCCAGGTACTGGTTCTGAGCAGTAGCCATCTGAGATCGTTCATCGTCAGCTTTGGGATTTCGAGGTAGCTGTCCAGCGTCCACAACTTCTCCATTTCCCTTCCTTCATTAGTATTTAGTATTTTTTTTCCTGAGACAATGTATTATGACATTAGTAGTGTTATTATTATTCTTAGATGCTCGTGATCAAATGACTCTAGTTCTGGGAATAGTTTAGACTGTTAGATTATATCATGCTTGGTTAAAGACTTAGAATATTTTATGCTTATTATTATGATTTTTGAGAAATTATATTAAAATAAATGTGTAGTTACGTGATAGTGGCTAGCCTAGTTCCACGATAGGCGCCATCACGACCAGTTAGGATTTGGAGTCGTGACAAGTTGGTATCAGAGCACTAGGTTACATAGGACTTAACGATCATGAGCAGGTTTAGTAGAGTCTTGCGGATCGGTACAGAGACGTCTATACTTATTCGAGAGGCTACAACACTCTTAGGAAAAATCTCATTATCTTGAACTCTGTCGTGCCTTTCTATTGATTATGGAAATCTAAACTCCTGTTGTTTCATTCTCCCATAGATGGTGAGGACACGCGCTACGGATCAGGGTGACCAGACACCAGCTGGACCCACGAGAGGTCGAGGCCGCGGTCGAGGTTGTGGTAGGGGTAGGGGACCAGCCCGCGCAGCAGCCGGGACATTACCAGAGGATCCCCCTATTATTCAGGATCAGGTTCCCGCCTCGGGTACTCCAGTGGGACAGGCTCAGGCACCGGCAGTGCCATAGTTATTCCGGGTCTTCAGGAGACCCTGGCTCAGATCGTGACAGTATGTACTAGTTTGGCTCAGGCAGTTTCTATGTCTACTACTGCCGCTACATCTCAGGCCGGGGGAGGCACTCAGATTCCAGCTGCCCGGACAACTGAGCAGGTTGTACAGGGCTTTCAGACACCGGGGGTAGTCACAGCCCAACCGATTGCTCTAGTTCAGGACTATGTGGTCCCAGCTATGCCCGAGGATAAGCAGCGCAGGCTGGAGAGGTTCAGTAGACTTCAGCCGCAGACTTTCAGCGGCGCAGAGAGCGAGGATGCCCAAGGTTTTCTGGATAAGTGTCAGAGGATACTCCTTATTGCTGCGATTCTGGAGATCAGTAGGGTCTCGTTTGCTACATTTCAGTTTGTTGGTGCTGCCTTCACTTGGTAGGAGGCATTTGAGAGGCGTAGGCCGGTTGGTTCAGCACCCCTCACATGGCAGCAGTTCTCCACGATCTTTCTGGAGAAGTATGTTCCTCAGTCCCACAGGGAGGAGCAACGCATACAGTTTGAGCAGCTGCGCCAAGGAGAACTGTCAGTTACACAGTACGAGATGCGGTTTTCTGAGTTGGCTCGGCATGCTTTTGAGTTAGTCCCTACTGATGGGGAGAGGATTGGAAGTTTTGTAGATCGCCTCACTTACCAGCTCCTCATTTTGATGACCAGGGAGAGGGTGTCTGGAGCCACATTCGAGCAGGTTGTTGACATTGCTCGGGATATAGAATCGGTTCGTAGACAGGAACGAGAGGAGAGGGAGGCCAAGAGGCCTTGGGGATCAGGTAGCTTCAGTGATGCCCCTTCCAAAGGACAATTTCAGCACAACAGAGGTCGCCCATTTAGACCTCCTCAGCCAGTTTGCCTAGCTTATAGTGGCGCATCTTCGGGGCAGGGTCCCCGCAGCTCTCATTAGGGACGTTCATCCTTTAATGCCCTTCCAGCTCAGAGTTCCTCCAAAGCATCATCATTCCAGGGTTCTTCTATACATGGTTCATCCGGTAGCTATCCTGGTAGGAGGGGTTCCCTTCAGTCCCCATATCCAGCTCTAGGTAGTTGTTTTGAGTGTGGAGAGTTTGGACATATGTGGAGGCAGTGTCCTCGTCGTCCTGGTAGTTCTCTCAGCAGAGGGTTCAACCCTCGACATCGGCCCCGGTCACTTCATCACCTACCCAGGCATCCAGAGGCGGTGGTCAGGCAGCTAGAGGCTGCTCTAGAGGGGGAGATCGAGCAGGTGGAGGTCAGCCTCATATCTACGCACTCCCAGCTAGGCCTGATGCCATGGCCTCTGATGCGGTGATTATAGGTATTATCTCCGTCTGTCACAGTGATGCTTTGGATTTATTTGACCCTGGTTCCACATATCTTATATTTCGTCATATTTTGCTCATTTTCTGAGTATGCCCCGTGAGTCTTTAGCTACGTTTGTTCATGTGTCAACTCCGGTGGGCGATGCTATTTTTGTAGATCGTGTGTATCGGTCATGTGTGGTATTTATTGGGGGTATAGAGACCCGAGTGGACTTGTTGTTGCTTAGCATGGTTGATTTTGATGTGATACTGGACATGGATTGGTTATCCCCATGTCATGCTATTCTTGATTGTCACGCTAAGACCGTGACCCTGGCTATGCCTGAAGTTTCGAGAGTTGAGTGGAGAGGGTCTATTGAGTTATGCGTGTGGTTTGTGCTGGTGTGTGCAGGGCTTGTCAGCCGTCATATAAATTTTATTTGGAAGCATTCAAGTGTTATGGCCTGTCAGGTGTAGGCAGATCCTGGAAGGTTAATGGTGGTATAGACCACTACTTAAGGATTTGCATGTATGGTGATTGTGAGATTTCACTCGTGTGTTGTTATGGTACTCTTGAATTGAGGTGAGAAAATAAAAGGGTTTCTATATGAAAGGGTGTTCACCCTATTAGTGGTTCAGGAGTTATGATGGAATTCTTGCGCTATCTCATATTGGCATGTTAGGTGCAGTAAACATTATTTAACTGGGAGTAGGAATCAATATTGCGGTTCGGTGTTAACAAGGATGTCATGAGCTCGGATGAGCAAGGAAACTAGTTTTGTCTTCAATGAGTTGAATGTTTAGAGTAAACTAGTGTTGTCTTCAGTGTCACTTGAGATCGGTGTTTGGTGAAAGAGGCTTTGTATCCTGGTTATGGGCTCTTGTTGGTCCAAATGCACACGCAAGTATACGTGGTCGTAGCAAGTAATATAATGTCAAATCGAATGTCAAACCCACAGAGACTTGTGTAAACTACTCACTAATTCACTATAATTGTTATTTAATCAAGCCAAAATAAAATCCAGGAATGTAACTATTTTATACTACGATTCTATTAACTAACTAATTATCAAGTGAAAAGAATATTGTTGTGTATTCAGTAGAGAGAAATATTCCAGGGTTGTGATCAATTCACCACTCGTATTGCATGCTAAGTAACTCTCCCTTTCATATAATTCACTCATNAACCATATATTGAGTGAACTATAATCAAGGTTAAATTAATGTCGAATAACAATATTCATGGCTAAACCACAACCCCAGAACAATGGGTGTTTAGCCACTCATGCTAGAATCAAACAATTGCATAAGTGTTGCATAAATTGAAAATACTATAATCCAATGAAGAAAACTGAGAAATCCTTTGCTTCCTAATGATCCCGTGTGTATGTTCTCTCCAAAAATGGCATCCTCCCCTCAAAGTTGTGTTTTTGGGTCTATTATATGATTGGGACAAACCCTAAACGTATAGGAGACTTCTATTCAAACCGGGAAACACTTAAAACCTCCAAAACTCGGATTTGACTGGACCAGGGACCAGGATTTATGGCCCAAAAGCCGGGATAAAGCTTGGCCAGGCCTGGCGTTAGGGCTCTAATGCCCCCCAAACGCCTGGTCATGCCAGGATTTTAGCCCAAACGCCCAGCTATAGCCTGGTATGACCAGGATTTACAACTCAAGCGCCCGGATATAGCCCGGGTCACTCCTTTTCGACTCTTGAGCGTATTTTTGACGTTTATGCATCCATTTAGCTCGACTTCCATCTCCAATTCACCTACACATGAAATAGACTCCATTATGCACATATGACGTGTATTTTTATCATTAACGCACACAAAATGTAAGGTACATAATTCTTTAAACCATGAATTATAGTCACACATCAGTTCTTGATTTGTTTTACAGTGTTAGTGTGGTCGGTGGTATGGATGTGCAGACTTGTTACCTCGTGTGAAAGGTTGTGGGAGTGTGACCGCGGGAAGATTGTATAAGTGTGACATGTAGTCACCTGATTGATTGAATATTTAGACCAAGTATAAGGGAGTGCAATATTGATTAGTCGAGAATTTATACCTGGAAGGCGTTCGGTTCAGTTGGTTGTGGATTGTGGGGTGTTTGTCCCGGCTATGATGGTTGTTCTTGCGTGTTATGATAGGAAGTGGGTTATTATGGACCTAGGTAAAGCTATTAGCCTAGTTCAGTGTGAGTGGAATCAGCTTGAGGGTTGTGAACGGATTCAATGTGGTTGTGGGCTCCATGTGAATCAGGTGTGTTCATTCCAGTATGGCGCTTCTCTAGGAGGGGCGTTGGAATATCAGATGTTGTTCCGTCTTCATCCAATACATGTAATATTATGATTGTGCCGTCTGAGTTGTGAAATGGATTGATAATCCCTGTGTGTTGAGTCTCTGTGTAGTGATGAGGTTATGTGAGCAGGAGAGCTCTTGAGATTTAGAGTATATATATCGCACCTCAGTTGTGCTAGAGTTTGGTAGCGTATGGCTTTATCGGTCTCCTCGGGATGGTATTATGCACTTGGCGTGCTTGTGACCGATATTTGGTAATTTGTAACGGGGATAAATTCCTCTCCGTGTATATCTCCTTATGTGAATTTTATGATGGGATCGGTTGTCACGCCGTCACGGGGATATTATTTGGATCGGGTTGCACGTCGCAACATTGTGATATTGAGTACGGTTCCCTATAATTATTTTTCTTGTGTTTTACTTCCTATTTTCTGAGGAAAGTTCATATTAGTTATGTGAGTTGAGTAGTCCCTTCCTAAGTCATTTCCTTATGTAGCATGTTCGAGTTGTGGCCTATTGGCGCATTGTGTCATCGTATGAGACTGATGGTCATGTCTGGGACTGAGCAGTTCATACTGGGTGAGACGAGATTTATGGATCAGGGATCGGTATGATAAGATTATGTGAAGTATATTATAGGACAATTACCATTATTTGGTTCGTAATGAGATGATGATTTTAGTCAAGGGTAAAGATTCAATGTTTGGTTAACTCTGCAGTTGGCTAGAAATTTCTACACGTCTCCTCCGTTGTGGTGGTATCGCCAGAATTTTAGCAGGATATATATTTATATATATATATATATATCATAAGGTGCATTGAGAGCATCAGATTCGTGGAATTTTGGCTATTAAGGTTCATGGAATGTCATCGTGGTTGGACGATGAAATATGCGGTGTATGGTGCTAAACTCAGCAAAGGTATGCAGTCATGTTTTGGTACCTTGTGTGGTAGTTGATACGGTGTTTATATATATTGGAAATAGGCATGGCAAAGAATTTTAGGTGTTGGAACTGGGTTCTGAGCTTATTGTTTGGATAAAAGAGGATGTCTTCAAGTTTGATCAAGCTAATGTATTCAACTGAGTGGTGGTAGCACAGGTAGATGCACAAAGTGTTAAACAGTAAATTCAGGAAACTCCAGAGCAGTTCTTAGCACGTTCGAGGACGAACGCATGCTTAAGTGAGGGAGTTTGAGGTCCTGAGCAGCTTGAGGCTGTGAGCTCTAACGCGTCATTCGGCAGTTTGAGGCCGTGCACAGCTTCGTTTCAGGTATTATGACTCGTAGGCATGGTCGGAATTGAGTTTCAGGAAGTTCAGAGTCAATTTGGAAACAAAATTCTCATTTCGGGAGCCTTAAGTTGGAAGGATTGACTAGTATTGGAATTTTGAATAAACGACCCAGAACCAAAACTCGAAGGTTCCAACAGGTTCGTATGATAATTTCGGACTTGGGCGTATGTTCGGATCGGGTTTTGGATGACCCAGGAGCATTTCGGCGCAAATTGTAGAAGTTAGCATTTTAGAAGAAATTTCATAAGTTTGGGTTGAAGTGCATTTCAGTGTTATTGATGTCCATTTGGGATTCCGAGTCTGGGATTATCTCCGTATGGTGATTCTGGAGTTAGGAGGGTGATCGGAGGTGAATTCAGAGGTTCGTAGGTCATTTTGAAGTCATTTGGCTAAAGATAGAGATTTGAAGGTCTTTGAGAAGTTTGACCGAGAGTTTGACTTTTTGATATTGAGGTGGGATTCCAATTCCTAAAGTTAGAGCAGGTCCATAATGTCGAATATGACTTGTGTGAAAACTTTGAGGTCAATCGGACATGATTTGATAGGTTTCGGCATCGAATGTAGAAGTTTCAAGTTCTAAAGTTCATTGAGCTTGAATTGGGGTGCGATTCATGATTTCGACGTTGTTTAATGTGATTTGAGGCCTCGAGCGAGTTCGTATCATGTTTTGGGACATGTTGGTATAATTGGTTAAGGTCCTGAGGGCTTCAGGTGGATTTCAGAAGGTTCACGAAATGAATTTCGGACAAAAAAAAAATGAAAAAACTGCAGAAATTTCTGCTGCACTTTTGGACAGCAACTGGTGCATCGGGGAGCTGATTTTGGAGGCATATATATCAAACATATAAGGAATCTGAAATTTTCAAAACATAAAAGTTGTAGCTCTTGAATTCTAGTTCCCAGAAAGTTAAACCATTCATGATTTGGACATTTGAGCATAAAGTTATGATCGATTGAAGATGGCTTGTGAAGCAATTTCGACAGAATTTACTGATGCACGGAGCCGACTTAGAAAGCTCATATCTTGGAATATATAAAGATTTATATGGCGTACAACCTATCAAATGAAAGATCTTCTAGTCTAATTTCTAAATCTTCAAACCGTTTGTCATTTGGATATTTATACAAGGAGTTATGGGCGTTTTAATAGAAGGTATACAGCAGGGGAAAATTATAATAGGATGTACAACCTGCACAGCGCAAGGTACAACTCGATGAAGCCTGGACAGATTGTTTTAAAAGCGAGTTTTGGCACATTTCCTTCATTTCTTTCATTTGGATTGGATGATTTTGGAGAGCTCAAGGAGGGATTTTCACCAAGAAACACTAGGTAAGTGATTTTTTCCGATTTTTGAGTTAAATATGTGATTAGGGATCAAATTAACAGTGTTTAATTAGGGAAAATCAGTGGAAAGAAGGGAAACTAGGACTTGAGTTTAAGAGACCTTCTAGGGGTGATTTGAGGGGTCATTTGGAATCCGATTTCAGCATTCTTTATATGTACGGAATCGTGAGATGATGAAGAACATTTTGGTATAAAGTTTGTCGAGTTCTGAGACGTGAGCCTGGGGGTCGGGTTTTGGCTAATTTCAGGTTTTTTGCATAAAGTTGATATTTTTCGATGGGCTTCATTCCCCTAGCATATTTTGATGTAAAAATCTGAACTTGATAGATTCGGAGCATTTGGAAGTTGATTCAAGGGGCAAACGTGTTGCGGAGTAGCTTTTCGGGCTAGTTTGAGGTAAATAATGTCTTTAAATCCTATCCGGAGGGTATGAAACCCCCGACTTTACATCCTTTCACGGTTTTGGAGTGACGCACACACTGGATGACGAGTGTGGGGCATGCATGAATTGGATATTCGGAAATTTGTTCCTTTTTAGGCAACTATTGAGTTGCGAAACCACTTTCCAAGCATATGTTTTATATTATTACTATGTTTGTATATATTTGGGTTGTAAGCCACGTTTGGGGCCTAGTGTCGATCTGTCTTAACCCCTTGGGGCCTATTTTCCTGATATTCGTCACCTAGAAATTATGATTTTTCACTCAGTCTTTCTTGATAAATAGTTTTGACACCTAGAGTTTATTGATATTATTTCTTGAAAAGAAATACTGTTTTGGGTCGAGAACCCCGTTTATTTATGGCCCGAGTGGCATGTTGAGAGTGTCTGACTGAGTGAGGCCGAGGGCCAATATTGTGAGGATATTGATGATATGAGAGAGGCCGAGAGCCTGAGTGATTGATGTCACGATTTGTCTTGTTTGTAGCGCTTGGGTTGTAGGAGCCCCTTCGGAGTCTGTACATCCCCAGTGAGCGCAGGTACCTACTGAGTGCGAGTGCCGAGTGCCGAGTGCCGAGTGATGAGTGATGAGTGATTGGGAGGCATGAGTGACTGTGAGGTGCTGGGTGACTGTTACTGAGTGATGGTGAGGTGCTGAGTGATTGATTTACGAGTGATGATTTGGACCGAGGGGTGGATTTATAATGATATTTTGCTGAGTTTTGATTATGATTCATTTCATCTTTTATACTGATATTTTGGGAATTTTACTGAGAAATACTGGAAATTATACTTGCTCAAAGGATTCTTTTTACGGAAATTGGTTTTCAACTTATGTATTAAACGTATACAGTATTAATACTCTGTATCTTACTATATGTGGATTGGTGTTCTGTGCTGTGTGTTTTCTTATCTTCAGACTTGATTTATTTTCATTACTACTGAGTTGGTGTACTCATCATTACTCCCTGCACCTCTGTGTGCAGATCCAGGTACTGGTTCTGAGCAGTAGCCATCTGAGATCGTTCATCGTCAGCTTTGGGATTTCGAGGTAGCTGTCCAGCGTCCACAACTTCTCCATTTCCCTTCCTTCATTAGTATTTAGTATTTTTTTTCTGAGATAGTGTATTATGACATTAGTAGTGTTAGTATTATTCTTAGATGCTCGTGATCAAATGACTCTAGTTCTGGGAATAGTTTAGACTGTTAGATTATATCATGCTTGGTTAAAGACTTAGAATATTTTATGCTTATTATTATGATTTTTGAGAAATTATATTAAAATAAATGTGTAGTTACGTGATAGTGGCTAGCCTAGTTCCACGATAGGTGCCATCACGACTTGTTATGATTTGGAGTTGTGACATTAGAGCTCCTCAAGTTGTTGCACGGTTGAAACAATTCAAGTTGATAGAATGTACGAGTCCACCAAACTCTATAATGACCTGGTCTTATAATAGTTTCCACAGAACTATCTAATGCAACAATAAGTAAATGACACAAGCGATTTTACGTGGAAAAATCGCTGCTCAAGGGGATCAAAAACCACGACCTACACTGGTTGGATTTCAACTTCACTACTGAGCAATCTTTAGATTACAACCTATTGCAACCTAGGAATTGAACTCTTTATCCCTCACTAACTTGTAATAAACCTATTACAAGCCACTTTGCAATACACCTATTACAAAGACTTCAACTCATGACTAACTCTATTCACGACACAAACACTAAGGGTTTATGGTTTTCAGAGGTTCCTAATTAAAGGTTCTAAATAAGCAAAGTAGGAATTACAATGAAGAACAAATACAAAGATACAACTCAACTAAGGACATACAAGAGACTTGTTGTAGGAACTGGTCCGTAGTAGTGTTGTACTTTGTTCTTGATGCACTTGCGACTTCAATGCTTGATTATCACATCTAGAGTGCTTGAAGTGATTCACAAGTGTTCAAGTGATGTTTTGTTGTAATGCTTCTTGTTAATACACTTTGGATGACATCACTTGAATGATGTAATTACTTGGTTGGTACAAGGTCCTTCCCAATGGGAAGTGACTGCTGCACTATTTCTACACTGTAGTGTGTACAATGCAGACAGTCACTTTCCAGCTGTAGAGAGTTGACTTCGTACAATTGTTAAGGTAATCCAAAGGGATCAAGTCCCTGAGTTGATTCTTTATCGTCTGAAGTCATAAAGCTCACATTATCTTGAGTCCGTTGATTGATATATATACCAAGTGCACATCAGGTTCTTTGACAGTAAGTTTGTTATATCGTCAAAACATAAATCTAAGAGATTGTAAACCCATCAATTTCCCCCTTTTTTATGATGACAAACTTAAAAATTGACAACCATATGCAGAGCAAAATAAACCAGATAAAGTAATAGGAACTTCATAAGTTCCCCCTGACTTTATGCTTCCCCCTTACTCAGACCTCCCTGCTTCAATTTATCTTCCCTCTTTTGGCATTATTAAAAATACACAAGCAATCAATCAGCATAAAGAAGTCTAGACTAGCTAACCCATGCCACATGTGTGCACACAACATGATAGAAAAGAGAAGCAGAAGAACACAAGCATTTACAACAAAAAAAAAAGAGTCTTTTTTAATTTTTATAAAACATAAGCATTTGCCATTACAGCAAAGGAAAATTTGGACTTTTGAAAGGGGGAGAAGTACAGGTGAAATCCATCCATATCACAAAAAAAACAAAAACAACTACCACAAAGTCATCAAAACAAAAAAGAGAAACTTGAAATTGCTCACTGATTACTTGGAGAATTTCCTAGGGGACACTAGAGGGAAGAAGTCTTGGAGGTAGCAGCAAGAGTGTAAGAACGAGGTCAATTCGAGCATTTGCAGATGTTTGCTCTACGAGCAGTTTCTCCCTCAGATTCTCAACCTGTTGCCTGAGATCAGCATTTTCTTTGGTCAGATGTGCAACCTCTTCACCTGATGAACTAAAAAATCCTGGTGCCGCTATAGCCTGACTTAGCTGAGTCTCGAGAATGGCATTCCTTGCCTTCAACTTACTGATCTCCTCTGTAGCACTATTCTGGGCATTGATAAGTTGTGAGATCATCGAAGTGCTTCTCATTCCTCCAACTTTTTCAACACATTCACATTCCTCTAGAGTAGTTTTCGAGAAGGTCTGTTTCCTGGTCCCCATATTGGGTTGTCCTAAGGGAACATCAAAGAATTTGAAGACACGCGTGATAAGAAAGCCATAAGGAAGTCCATGGTTCCCATCTTTGAATGCTGCCACTTTCTGCATATGTTCAATCATAATGGCAGGCAGATCAACAGAGCAGAATTCATCCAGTGCTTCCATTAAGTACAAAGCAGACTTGGATGTGATAGACCTCCTCTCAGCCCGAGTGAGCAGAACCTTGTTAACCAACTCAAATAACAGTTGATACACAGGAATCAGAGCCTTCTTGTGTACCCGTTCCCCCTATTGGATAGATTTTTCCTTCACTATGGCGCGTCTAAAATTAGAACCACAAGCACCTCGCACAGACGACAAAACTTCAAATGGAACCTTGAGAATGTCTCCCAACACGGCAGCGTCCATAACAATATCCACCCCATTCACTAAATCACATATATGGTTGTCTTCAACAGTGAAAAGGTCAGCATAGAAACTTTGGACCTCGTCCTCATACACCTTGGGCACATCCACTTTAAGCAAATGTCCCTATTATTGAAATTTGACCATCTCAAGAACTTGCCTCGTACCAGCCATGTCAAAAATCTCTGGGTCAAAAGTGCGACCCCACAGTACCTTCTGGTACCTCAACCTTTCCTTGCCAAGCACACTTCCAATTTTCACTTTTTTCATAGAACCGGGTTCCTCTACAGTCTTCTATTTTCTTTTACCAAACTTCGCCATGGACTTACCATTTCCACTTGATTTCACTGGAATATCATCATCACAGACTAATTCTTCATCCACAACTTGCTTCAATTTGATATCACCTTTCACACACTTTTCACTGGGTGTCTCAACAGTGTCTTTTGAGGCACTCTTAATGGATTGTTTCTTTTTATGAGATTTCTTAACTAGGGAACTTGGTTCCTCTTGAGCTTTCGCATCCACTTCTACTACCGAAATATTCTTGTCACAAACAATCTCTACATCCCTCACCAGTCTCTTTTTCTTTTTCTTGTTACTCATTTTGCTTTTCTTCAAGGCAGACTCAAGAGCCTCCTTATTTTGCAACCTTGTGGTAGGTCTCTTAGGAGAGGTCTCAGGAGTGACCACAGGCTTCCTTACTTTAAAACGTGCGTTGAGAACTACATCATCCTATTTATCCTCATCACTAGATCTCACAACATGAGGTATTAACTCCAAAGGCTCAACATCAAAATGAGGAGAAGGAGACGGGTTGAAGCTGACATGGGAAGATGATTCCTAACCTGGTTCCTCAGGAGATGGATCAGATTCATCAACAGGGGTCCCAGTAGCTTCTTCCGGTGCAAATGGTTTGAAGAGCACCATTATTCCTTCTTCCTCGATGGGCTGAGTCCCTTCTCCCTGAGACCCAGGCATGGTAGAAATTTTCTCACTCACTATTCCTTCAACAACAATGGCCATCATGTTTTCTATGGCCTCTATCTCATGAGATTCCATGGGTGCAACATCATCCAAGACATGAACGCTTGTAGACCGACTAACATCTTCATAAAAAACCTTTTCTACTTCTGAAGCCCCGCTCTTTTCTTCATCTTTGTTCTGTTCTTTGAGAATCTCAGGCGACAAAGAAGAGACACTATCGATTTTGGGGATTTCTGAGTTCTCAACACTTAAGGGGAGAGTATGGTCTGAGGGAGTGGTGGGAGAGATAAAGGGTGAAAGGGAATTAGGTTTAGGTGTATTGGTGTCAACAGAGGTGGAAGAAGGGACGTTTGGTGGTGTTTCTGCAGTAACAAAGGATTCAAGGGTTTTCTCTTCACTGGTGGGTAGGGTTGTTTGCTCTTCAGCCATGGTAGATGATTAAGTTGAAGATTCTGAAAGGGATGAAAGAGAAACGGTTGATTCACTCAAGGTTTGGAAGTGAAAGGGTTTTAATGAGGGAAAATACAATTATGAGGGAAGAGAAACGGGTTCTGAAATGGCGGTAGGTTTGTGGGAAGGTGAAACGTTGCAAAGGGAAGTGAAAGGATTTGAATGAAAAGACATGATATACAGGGTCCGAAAAGGCGGATGACGTGGCATTTAATTTTGTTTCTTTTGAGATATGCATGAGAAAAACACAAGACATTGTCTCTTCAGCTTCTACAATCATCATGCGTGTCTACCTGCAACGGTAAAGAAGTGAGTTAAACTTGGCCAGAAAACGCTTTAGCTAATTTTTACCTGAATGCAACTTTCATAGCCATATGGAAAGAATCAGGTTCCCAATTAGGCTTTATTAGCCCAGTGCCATCATGTTTCTTTCAAAATTTTCTCTGCTCAGTGCTTTGGTGAAGATGTCTGCAATTTGGTCTTGTGTACTACAGAACTTCATGCAGATAAGCCCTTTCTCCATATTGTCTCTGAGAAATGATGTCTCACATTAATGCGTTTAATTCTTTTGTGCTGCACCGGGTTCTTGACCATGTTGAATGCACTAGGGTCGTCATACAGAAGAGGCATACAGTTAGTGTATACACCAAAATCCTGCAATTGTTGTTTGATCCATAGAAGCTGAGCACAACAGGAAGCTGCAGCAACATATTCTGCTTCAACTGTGGAAAGAGCTACTGTATTTTGCTTCCCGGTGCCCCATGAAATCAGACATGATCCTAAGAAGTGAGCCATTGCAGATGTGCTTTTCATGTCCACAAGATAACCTGCATAATAAGCATCAGCATACCCAACAAGATTAAAGTTTTCACAGAACCATGTCCTGTGTTCCCTTAAGATATCTCAGAATCCTTTTGGCAGCCTTTAAATGAGATTCCTTGGGATTTGACTGAAACCTTGCACATAGTCCCACACTGAATACAATATCTGGCCTGCTAGCAGTGAGATAGAGGAGAGATCCAATCATTCCTCCATACATTATTTTATTTACAAGAGAGCCAGATTCATCCAGGTCCAGTCGAGTGGAAGTGGCAATAGGAGTATCAATCACTTTTGATGCTTCCATATCGAACCTCTTCAGAAGCTCCTTGATGTATTTATGCTGAATGATACAAGTTCTCTTCGTGGACTGCTTCACTTGAAGACCCAAGAAAAAGTTCAACTCCCCCATCATGCTCATCTCAAACTGCTCACAAAGTGAGTCAGCTGTTGCCCCGAAATTGATATCATCAACATATACCTGAACGATGAGAAGGTTCCTTCCTCGTTTCTTAAGAAATAGAGTGTTGTCAGTTTTTCCTCTTGCAAAACCATTTTCTGAGGGAAACTTTGACAACCTTTCATACCAAGCACGAGGATCCTGCTTCAAACCATACAGTGCATTGCCCAATTTGAACACGTATTCAAGATGTTCATGACATTCAAAACCTGGAGGTTGCTTTACATAGACTTATTCTTTGAGAAAACCATTTAGAAATGCACTTTTGACATCCATTTGGAACAGAGTGAATTTCATATCTGATGCAAAGGCAATGAGGATTCTGATGGCTTCCATACGAGCAACTGGAGCATCATAATCAATTCCTTCCTCCCGATTGTAACATTGTAAACCTAGGCTTGCCTTGTACTTTTTAGTGTTTCCATGCTCATCAAGCTTGTTCCTGAACACCCACCTGGTCCCTATGCTGGTTCGATCTGAGGATCTAGGTTCCAGGTGCCATACTTTGTTCCTTTCAAATTGATTCAGCTCTTCTTGCATAGCTGTGATCTACTCTGCATCCTTCAAGGCTTCCTTAATATTTTTGGATTCTATTAGGGAGAAGAAGGCTGAGAAGGCAAGTGAATATCTGGATTTTGATCTGGTTTGGACTCCTAAGTCAAGAGAGGTAATTGTATTATCAAGAGGATGGGAGATTTTTTGTTTCCAGTTGGGCACTTGAATATCATTAGTGGAGGAGCTGGGTAATCCAGACTAGTTCTGTTGCATTCTTCTTTCTGCTATCTGTGGAGTACTTTGAACTACATCAACCACTCTTTCTTCAGCTTCAGTGGTTGTAATTGTAGTACCTGGTTCCTCTTGAGTTGGAGAGCAAGAGATTGCATTTTTTTCACCTGTCTTCTTCACTTGACTCATCATATATGTCTTTCCATTTGCCATATCAATAGTCTTTCCTGGAACTAGCAATGGATCTCCATCTTGATCATCCCTTTTTCTCTTCTCACAAGATGAATGGGACTCGTCAAAGATTACATGAACACTTTTCTCCACACACTGAGTCTTTTTATTATAAAACTTGTAAGCTTTGCTTTGAGAAGAATACCCTAGAAAGATTCTTTCATCACTCTTAGCATCAAATTTTCCAAGCCAATCCTTTCCATTGTTGAGAACATAACACTTACACCCAAACGTTCTTAAGTGAGTCAACTTGGGGTTCCTTCCATTTAGCAGCTCATAGGGGGTTTTGATCAAGAATGACCTGATCATGATCCTGTTCACCAAGTAGCAGGCAATATTTATGGATTCTGCCCAGAAGCTTTTGTTTATCCCACTATCAATAAACATTGTCCTAGCCATATATTCAAGGGTTATGTTTTTCTTTTCTACAACTCCGTTTTGCTGTGGAGTTCTTGGAGTTGAGAAGTTATGAGTGATGCCATTTTCACTGCAGAATTTATCAAACCTGGCACTGTTCTGTTCCATGATCGGATCTAATACAAGCCACTTTTGATTCCATCTTCACTTGAATCTTCTTCACAAAGGATAAAAATACTTCGAACGTCTCATCCTTTGTTCTGAGAAACAACGTCCAAGTGAATCTTGCGTAGTCATCCACTATCATAAAAATGTATATTTTTCCTCCCTTTCTTGGCACTCTTATGGGACCACATAAATCCATATGAAGGAGATCAAATGGCTTTGATGTGCTGACATCCTTCTTTGGATTGAAGGAGGATTTCACATGTTTTCCTATAGCACAAGCATCACAGACTATGTGCTCTTTGAACTTTGAATTTGGTAAGCCATGAACCAGGTCCTTCTGAATCAACTTATTTATAAGAGAGAAGCTTGCATGTCCAAGACTTCTGTGCCATAGCTCAACATCATCATCGACTGCTTTCAGGCAGCTCAGATCACCACTTTGTAAGGACTCAAAATCAACAATATAGATATTCTTGTATCTTTTGGCCACAAGTACCATTTCACCAGTTACCAGATTAGTAACTGTGCATATCTTTGACAAGAACTCCACCTTGTTCCCTTTATCACATATTTGAGAGACACTCAGGAGACTGTACTTCAGACCATTGACATAGTACACGTTCTCAATTGAGTGAGAGAGAAAGACTTTCCAATTTTTCCAACACCAAGAATGTACCCCTTTTTCCTATTTCCAAAGGATACACTCCCTCCTTGCAGGGATTTTAGTGAAAGGAAGTCCAAGGTATTCCCAGTCATGTGCTTTGAACATCCACTATCCATGAACCATTGTTGACTGCTTCCTTTCACTGTTCCCTGCACAAGAAGATCAAGGGTTAAATTTAGGAACCCAAACAAGTTTGGGTCCCTTGTAATGAGAAAAAGGGTGAATAATTGATCTTCTAGTCCATACAGGTAACATGCGCTTTTTATGAGCGGCACCTGGCCCTTTTTCAGCAAAAACTTTGTTTTTCTGAAAAGACTGAGCCCTGACTTTGCAATTTTCTTTAAAATGGTCATTGTTTCCATAGTGGGTACACATCCAGTTATTAGGTACAGTAACATACTTGCTGTGAGGGTTATAAGGAGTTCTTTCCTTTTGGAACCCTATTCCCTGCCTATTTCCACTATTGTTAACGTATATGGCAGTAACATCATCAGAGGATCAGGTCTACTTTAGGTATTTCTCAAGATCATTTTTTGCTCTTTCCAGTTTTTCTTGAAGTTGTCTATTTTTCTCAAGTTCAGCACATAAACTAGTTGTTACAGCATTCAACTCATTTTCAAGCTTAAGATGTGCTTCACTTGAGTTCCTCTATTGTTTCCTTCAAGTCCATAATCACTACTAGGAGATCATCTCTTTCTAATTCTAGTACGTCAACTTTCTTCACTAGGTCATTCTTTTCTTTACTGAGATTTTCAATGGTTTCTTTTAGGTCAACTGCTACTACCATCAAATTGTCTTTCATGTTCTACACTAGCAATTTTCTCAGTTAGAACCTCGTTTTCATTTTTCAGGTTCTCTATGGTTTCCTTCAGGTCAACTACACAAACTACCAAGTCATCTCTAGTTTTCTCAACATCTCCTAGCTCTATGGTCAAGGTATCTTTATCACTCACAAGACTATGATATGCAACAATCAATACATTTGCTAATGACATAAAATTTTTAGGAGAGTAGGATTTCAGATTTCTCTGAACATCCCTAAAATTTAGCTCATCATTGTCATCATCTTCATCATTGTCCGACTGAGCCATCAAAGCAAATATTGAATCATATTCATTTTCTTCACTTTCAATTGCCATCATAGAACTATCACCTGCATCATTTTCTTCTTCAGACTCACGGGAGGAGTCTCCCCATGCTGCAAGAGCTTGCTTCACAACATTGTCAGCTGCGTTTTTCCTTTTGAAGTGTTTGTCAGGAACCGGGTTCCTCTTGGCTGCTTTATCAGAGTTGTGCTTGAAATGTTCTTGTTGCAGGAAACGGAAGTCCTTGATGAAATGGCCTGGCTTTCCACACTTATGACAGAGGTCATAATTCTTTGGTTTGCTGGAACTACCTCTCTTTGGTATGCCTCCTTTCCTTCTAACCATTTTCTGAAACTGTCTGGTTAAGTAAGACATGTCACTATCCTCCTCACTCGAGTCATTGATTTCAACTTTGAGTACCATGTTCTTTTCCTTCTTTGGTTCTCTTCTTTCACTGTCTTTCTTCTCTTTCTTCTTCATTTCATAGGTTTTCAGATTCTCAATTAGCTCATCTATGGTCAGCACCTGCAAATCCTTTGCTTCAGTTATGGCATTCACTTTACTCTCCCAGGAGCTGGGCAAAACGCTAAGAATTTTCCTCACGAGCTTGTTCCTTGGGATGATTTCACCAAGCGAGTGTAACAGATTTATGATGGAAGTGAATCGTGTGTGCATATCTTGAATAGATTCATCATCCTTCATTCTAAAAAGTTCATACTCAGTGGTGAGCATGTCAATCTTTGACTGCTTTACTTGAGTGGTTCCTTTATGTGTTGTTTGTAAAGCTTCCCATATCTCATTGGCGGATTTGTAGGTTGATTTCCTATTGTATTCATTAGGTCCTATGCCACACACCAAAATCTTCTTGGCGCGAAAGTTTTTCTCCACTGCTTTCATGTCTTCATCATTGTATTCTTTCTTGTTTTTTGGCACTGCCATAGTAGGGTCTCCAACCTTCTTTTTTGGGACATATGGACCATCACAAACACATCCTAAAACTTGGGAATCTTCTGCCATTATAAAGTCCTGCATTGTAGTTTTCCACCAGCCATAGTATTGACTGTTGAATCTTTGGGGCCTGTACGTTGATTGTCCTTCCTTGAAGTTCGGTGGAACAACCATAGTGAGGATCCTCTCTAGGTGTTAACCTTTTAGAAAGAACCTGCTCTGATACCAACTGATAGAATGTATGAGTCCACCAAACTGTATAGTGACCTGGTCCTATAACAATTTCCACAGAACTAGCTAATGCAACAGTAAGTAAATGACACAAGGGATTTTATGTGGAAAAATCCCTACTCAAGGGGATAAAAAACTACGACCTACACTGGTAGGATTTCAACTTCACTACTGAGCAATCTTTAGATTACAACCTATTTCAACATAGGAATTAAACTCTTAATCCCTCACTAACTTGTAGTACATCTATTACAAGCCACTTTGCAATACACCTATTACAAAGACTTCAACTCATGACTAACTATAGTCACGACACAAACACTAAGGGTTTATGGTTTCCAGAGGTTCCTAATTAAAGATTCTAAATAAGCAAAGTAGGAATTACAATGAAGAACAAATACAAAGATACAACTCAACTAAGGACATACAAGAGACTTGTTGTAGGAACTGGTCTGTAGTAGTGTTGTACTTTGTTCTTGATACACTTGCGACTTCGCTGCTTGATTATCAGATCTGGAGTGCTTGAATTGATTCACAAGTGTTCAAGTGATTTTTTGTTGTAATGCTTCTTGTTAATACACTTTGGATGACATCACTTGAATGATGTAATTACTTGGTTGGTACAAGGTCCTTCCCAATGGGAAGTGACTGCTGCACTATTTCTGCACTGTAGCGTGTATATTGCAGGCAGTCACTTTCCAGCTGTAGAGAGTTGAATTCATACAGTTGTCAAGGTAACCCAAAGGGATCAAGTCCCTGAGTTGATTCTTTATCGTCTGAAGTCATAAAGCTCATATTAGCTTGAGTCTGTTGATTGAGATATATACCAAGAGCGCATCAGGTTCTTTATCTGGTTCTTTGACAGTAAGTTTGTTATATCATCAAAACATAAAACTAAGAGACTATAAACCCATCACAAGTTCTTTAAGACTAGAAATTAAACTTCACACAGGTTTGCCTAATCTGGAAATTTGGTCATTTATTTCACACTTGTATGATACTTCTATTTTACTTGTGCTGAACCCAATTACCGGTTATGTGAGAATATCACCAGATGAAGAGAAAAAGAGAATATGGATCTTGATATCATCTAGCAAAATTTGTTGTGGATTTGGATCTCGCTGGTGTCTTCTTTCACGTGTAGATTTCTTGTTGTTCCAGTTAGGGAGGGAGTACTATAATCTATGACAAGAACAAGAAGGGTATGATTAGGGTGAGAGCATTAAAATATGGAAAGCTCAATGTAACACCCCAGACTTTAGATAGAGTCCCACATCGGCAAAAACATAAGAGGGATGATGGGTATATAAGTTAACAAGCCTTAAACCCTAGTGACACATTTTAAACCCGTGAGGGCTTAGGCCCAGAGCGGACAATATCACTAGCGGGCTGGGCTGTTGCAAATGGTATCAAAGCCACTCTTGTGTCAGCCTTGCCGATGGTGGGTCAGAGTTCAACTGAGTTTAGGCAAATCCCGGTTAGGCGGGGCAAACCTCAATGCTGAGTCTAGGCATATCCCATGAAGTGGGGCAAACCTCAGCAAGGACGCTGAGTCCATAAGAGGGGGTGTATGTAACACCCCAGTCTTTAGACAGAGTCCCACATCGGAAAAACATAAGAGGGATGTTGGGGGTATATAAGTTAACAAGCCTTATACCCTAGTGACGCATTTTAAACCCATGAGGGCCTAGGCCCAGAGCGGGCAATATCACTAGCGGGCTAGGCTGTTACAGATATGTAACACCCCAGACTTTAGACAGAGTCCCACATTGGCAAAATATAAGAGGGATGCTGGATATATGAGTTAAAAAGCCTTAGACCCTAGTGACGCATTTTAAACCCGTGAGGGCCTAGGCCCAGAGCGGACAATATCACTAGCAGGCTGGGCTGTTACAGATGGTATCAGAGCCTCAGGTATATGAAGTCCTAGGGGTCTATGAAGCCGTGTTAGTAGAGTCTTATTTATGGTTATGAAGCGTGTCATACTTATAAACATGAGGCTATAAACATTTAGGAAAAGTCTAATTTTTTTCATACTTTAGATCGTACAGTAAAGCCTACCTCTAAGAAATTATCTAATGTCTTTGTTTCTCCAAAACTCACAGAAATGGCTCGTACTCGCAAATCTCACATCGACACTTAGGATGTTGCTCAAGAAACTATTGCTACTATTGTGGCTCAAGGTAGAACTAAGAAGGTTTCAACTCAGAATAAGGGGTGGGGCATGATGATCCAATACCTCAGGATATAGTACCGCCCCCAACAACAACTCCAGCTCAGACAATTATATCTCCAGAGGTGGGTCAGATTTTTAATGTTTTCAACAGTGCTATGGAGATGTTTAAATCCTCCATGTCCAACCAGAACGAGAGAAGAGATGAGATTGCACCTCAATCAAATACACAGAACAATTTTGAGTCCTCAAGACTGAATGAATTTTTGAAGTTGAGTCCTCCATTGTTCCATGGTTCTATAGCTGATGAAGATCCAATGTTGTGGCTGGAGGGTGTCAAGAAAACCCTCCGAGTGATGAAGACATTTGATGATGAAGTTGTGGAGCTGGCTGCTTACCAGCTTAGAGATGTGGCTGGCGCTTGGTTTAAGATGTGGGAAAAGGAAAGAGATGAAGATGATGGTCCGCCTACTTGGGAAGAACTTGAAGAGGCCTTCATGTCTAACTTTATCCCGGAAGAGGATAGCGAAGATAAGGCTACATAGTTCGAACAACTCAAGCAAGGGAATAAAAATGTGCAAGAGTACTACGTGGAATTCATAAGGTTAGCTAAGCATGCTCCTACATGGTTAAGATAGAAAAAACAAAGATTCACAGGTTTGTTGGCAGTTTGGCTTACCACATTAAGGATACAACATCAGCTGTAGCGATAGGAATGACAGGCTTCTCATTTGTTGTCGGATTCTCCAAGCACTTAGAAAAAGACAGACAACAAAAGAGAGAAGAAAAAGAGCATAACAAGAAAGCCCGAACAGCGAGCAGGTTTAATGGTACATCCAACGGAGGTGGAAGGGGTTCCTATGATAAGGAGTCATTAGCACCAACTCAGTCAAGTCATCAGTCAGGTGGTGGATCTTCCTTCAAACGTACTCAAAGTTATGGAAACTAGTCTTGACAGAATCAGAATTTTAGGACATCATCCTCACAAAGCCAGAGTCATGCTGAGCAATATTCACACCAACAAGGTCTTTGTGGAACATGTAAGAGGAAACATTCAAGTCAGTGCAAGATTGGGTTTCATGGTTGCTATCATTGCGGAGACATTGGTCATATAAAGGCCAACTGCCCATAGTTGCAACTTAATTTCAGTGGTGGATCAACTCGTCCTTCTAGTTCCTCAGCTACTGCAGCTACACCACCTCAGGCTCGTGGGTCTCATAATCAGACCGATCATGGAGCAGGCAGAGGTGCAGATTGAGCACTTGAGTGTCAGAGTGCAGATGCATCTGCAGAAGTTATTACAGGTATAATTCTAGTCTGCCCACATAACGCTTACGCCATAATGGATCTAGGTTCAATGTTTTCATATATGACTCCATATATTTCAATTAACCTCGGGCTAGAACTGGAACAACTTAGTGAGCCATTCCTAGTATCTACTCCAGTTGGCGAGTCAGTAAAAGTCACAAGAGTCTATAGAGATTGTATAGTTTCAGTCCAAGGTCGCAGCACCGAGGCCGATTTCGTAGAATTAGAAATGGTGGATTTAGATGTGATCATGGGTATGGATTGGTTGTCTTCCTACTATGCCATGTTAGATTGTCGTGCCAAGATAGTCAGGTTTCAATTTCCAAATGGAGAAGTCTTAGAGTGGAAGGGTAGTTCATCATCCTCTGTAGGTAAGTTTATTTCTTACCTTAAGGCACAACAAATGATCAGTAAGGGGTGTATCGTCTATTTGGCTCACATCATTAATCCAGAATCAGACCCACCAGCTCTCCAGTCTATGCCAATTGTTAGAGAATTTCCAGAAGTTTTCCCAGATGACCTTCCCGGACTTCCTCCCGAAATAATCATATACTTTGGCATTAATCTCATGCCAGGCACTCAGCCCATATCTATACCTCATGATAGGAGGGCTCCGGTAGAACTTATGAGTTGAGAGAACAGTTAAAAGACCTCCTTAAAAAGGGCTTCATCAGGGCGAGTGTTTCACCGTGGGGTGCCCCGGCCCTGTTTGTCAAGAAGAAAGATGGTCACTCAGAATGTGCGTCGACTATCGGCAGTTGAATAAAGTTACCATTAAGAACAAGTATCCACTACCAAGAATTGATGATTTATTTGATCAACTTTAGGGTACAAAGTATTTTTCAAAAATAGACTTGAGATCGGGGTACCATCAGTTGAAGATCAGAGAAGAGGATATATCTAGTAATGTCCTTCGGGTTGACAAATGCTCCAGCTGTATTCATGGACCTCATGAATAGAGTTTTCAAGCCATTCCTTGATACCCTTATTGTCGTGTTTATAGATGATATTTTGGTATACTCTAAGAGTAAGGATGAACATGCAGACCACCTGAGGATAGCCTTGTAGACCCTGAAGGAGAATGAGCTTTACGCCAAGATTTCAAAATGTGAGTTCTGGTTGCAGTCAGTGGAGTTATTAGGCCACATGGTATCTAGTGAAGGCATAAAGGTAGACCCTCAGAAGACAGAAGCAGTCAAGAACTGGCCAAGGACTACAATGCCAACCAAAATCAGAAGTTTCTTGGGGTTAGCTGGCTACTATAGAAGGTTTGTAGAGGGATTTTCTTCACTTGCAGCTCCATTAACTAAGTTGACTCAGAAAGCAGTTAAGTTCCAGTTGTCAGACGTTTGTGAGCAAAGTTTTCAAGAGTTAAAGAAGAGGTTGACCACTGCACTTGTGTTAACCTTGCCGACAGGTTCGAGTGGGTTCACAGTGTATTGTGATTCCTCTAGGGTGGGTCTTGGTTGTGTTCTTATGAAAAATGGAAAAGTTATTGCTTCTGCTTCCAGACAGTTAAAGAATCATGAAAATAAGTACCACACACACGACTTGGAGCTTGCATCAGTGGTGTTTGCATTAAATATATGGCGACACTACCTTTATGGCGAGCATTCTGAAGTGTTTACAGATCACAAAAGCCTCCAGTATATTTTCAAGAAAAAAGAAATAAATTTGAGACAAAGAAGGTGGCTCGAGCTATTGAAGCATTATGACATCAATATCCTTTATCACCCGGGCAAAGCTAACGTGGTAGACGTTGCACTTAGTAGGAAGTCAATGGGTGTCTTGTCCCATCTTGCAGTACAAAGGCGAACTTTGGGTCGAGAAATTCAAAAACTAGCAAGTGATGGAATTAGACTGGATGAGACCGAAGAAGAAGCTATAACTGCTTATGCCTTAGCGCAATCCTCTCTAGTTACGCATGTTAAGGCTAAGCAAGACGAAGATCCGTACTTGTTGATACCCAATTTTTTCTCAAACTATTTTTAATTTGCATATACACCTTCAAAAACAGGTTTTCATAACAATTGGTATTTTTATATAATTTCCCACATTTTTATTAATTTATTTTAATTTATCCAATATTTTTTATTTTCTAATAATTAATTATAAGTTGCATTACAAATTATTTCAGAGATATTTCTTAGCTTAGTATATTATTTTTGGTTCTATTAAGATCAAACTATTTCACAATTAGCCAAATTGGCACTATTTGGCTATAATTACTTTGCAATTATAGACTAATGATATGTTTTATGCTATTTTTTACTCAAAAATTACTCATTTATATTTTTAAATACTGATTAATCATTTTAATTTAATTTTTTAAGTATCAATTTCATTTTTTTTATAATTATCAGTTATTTTTATAAATTATTTTAATTAATTGAGTATTTAACAGCTATCCATTTTTTATTTAAATTCTAGCCCAATTAAATCTGACCCCTAACCCAACTAATTGACCCAATAACCCAGCCCAGTCTTTACAACTACCTGCCCCAAGCATCTATCAATCGGAACTGTTGATTAATTCAAATCAACGATTCAGATTCCACATTCCCTAATTAAACCCAGGTGACTACCCTCCCCCGTCTCATTTTCCCCCTCTCATTTCTCACCCAGTCGTCTCTAAGTTCTCTCATCTCTCTCTCTCTGAGACGTTCCACCCTGAGCTCTATCTCTGCTTCTCCGGCCACCCGCCGCCGGAAACGATGGAGCTCCCACCTCTCATCAACCCCATGGCTCCGTCTTTCATGCCGGTGTCACCGATTGAGGATCTCAGGTGAACCAGAGGCGGTTCACTCACCTCTACAATCTCATGCCATGTTTTCCGACCTCCTATGGTCGTTCGAGTAAGATTCTTGCATTTTCCGGCCAAACGCCGGTGATAGTTTAAGCTTTCTTCTCTTTTGGGTTTTTCTCTGGAAACCCTAGATTTAAGATCTTCCGATCTTCCTAGATATGTGACATATCTATGTCTACTCTAAGGTTTTCACCTTTTTTCTCTTTAAAACCTCTTTGTTTTTCAAACGATTCTTCATTTTTAAAGAACTTAGGTTTCTTAACCCCTTTCGAAAACACTTTATCTTCTAATTTTTAGTACTAATATACGATTCCCAGTATGATTTTAAACGCTTTGCTTGAGTCTCCTCTTTTACCTTAATTATTCTGGTGAAACCCCAATTTTAGGGTTTGAGTTCATCTTGTTTGCTAATCTTCATGATCTTCTGGATTTTCTCTGTAATTTTGTTGTTTGGGTTTTCAACCTCCTACTTTTTCTATGATGTCTTACTTAGGGTTTCTCTGATTTTCGTGCTATTTGTTGCTTAGTAAGTCTTATTATTCGATTAGCAGTTGTTTACCTAATACTATATTGATTATGTGCATCTCTTCGTAAAGCTGTGACATTTTCTTTGAATCTATGATTTTGTGTATGTCCCTTGTAATTCTGCACCGATTTTGAATTGTTTCCTTATTTGTGTGGTACCTTCCTCAATTAGTACTGATTCCTCATGATTTTAGTCCCATCCGTGATGCTTTGACTAATTTCCGGAACTAATTTATATTTTTACCATATAAACACACTCAGTGTATATTTTCCTTACTTGAAATATTCTGTACTTGGTCTTTATTAAATGCCACATGTTTTTACTACTCTTATTATGGTAAAATCAGTTTATAATTGATGCCTTCCCCTTATTTAACTCTAATTGTCCCATTTGAACTTGACTCCCTAATTAAAAGGAGTCCAGGTCTCTAATTGATATTGATTGAGTATTATTTCCATAATTATACTAAACTAAGTACTTGTTACCATACTCTCTGCCTATTTTCAAAACTATATATACCTCTACTCTTTCATTAGCAAGACACGAACATACACATTGTTCAACTCTCTCTCTCTTACACACATACATACTCTATATTGTTCTTCTCTTGATTACTTGCTACTATTACTAGTCGGTTACAACCCAAGACAGGTTATTCTATTTGCCTATTCTTCATTCTGCACTTGCTATCTTCCAACTGGTATGTCTTCAATTTATGTTTAAAGCTTCAAAATAATATGTTTCTTTGGGTATTTCGATTCATCTTGTTTTTAATATGCCTCTACTTATGGTTTAGTTGTTCTACTTGCAATTAGTCTGTATACTATGCTCAACATGTTATTAACCCCCCCCCCCTGCATGTTTCAACATGATTCTTCTTCACTTATGTCTTCTTCAATTCCTACTATACTACAACATGCACCACATGTTACTTAGTCTCCATGTTATACGCTGAACCTCTTCTTAAACCTATGTGCAACTATGTTTATCATGTGATGTCTTCTTTGGAACTCCCTCAATCTATTTCTATTAAGGTCTTGGCATGAAATCTCTGTGACAAAATATTTCTGTCACTGTTTAGGTGTTTGTACAGGTCTGTGATACTTTAGTACTTCTCTAATGTTGACTTGTATACAGACCTGTTTCTATGTACAACCTATGTGTCCCCAATCCATGCCTCCTTGTTTGTGGTTGTCTCTCTATGTTCTGTGTACTGTTTGGTGTTGGTTATCCCCTATTCTTTTCAAAAATATTTTCCTAAGCCACTCACTTACTGATATGTAAACCTATTTCAAATAAACTATTTTCATAAATGCTTTCTTAACTCAATTCTTTTTAAGTCACCTCCTGCACTTCACTTTATTATTAGACCCTTAAGTTCTGCCCCCTCAGTGTGAGCACTGCTTTGGGACCCTTGAGCTCCCTCTGAACTCTGACACACTGAGGCCGGCACTTCCACGCTGCACTTGTTCAAATTCTTGGTTGCTAAGTCTAGGTGTAAGCACTGCCTGGGATCCTTGAGATCCTTAGGGAACTTTGATGCACCTAGACTCTGATTTGTCTATGAGGTTGAGGCATATGAGTACATTGGAGTCTTTGGGAAATCTGGACCTAATTAAAGGCTCCCTATAGAGTAGCTTCTTGATTTTCTATTTCTATAATTCATTCATTGGCCTGTAACAATTTGTAAACAACTCTTGGGGAATGGATAGTGGAAAGGGAATGGGTGGCTATGTATGCTTTAGCTATTAAAAGGGTAGAAAACATGTTATTAGGTTTATATTTCTACTTTGCGCAATAGAGACCATGCTCAGGACTCATTTCATGCATTAGAGATCATGCTCCCTAGGATTTATACTTACTGTTTTCAGCATGTCCATCTCACTGTCATATCACTTAGAGAATCTTGCGTTAAAATGTGTTAATAACCAGTACTTTGCAATCATGCTCTATGTTTCCATGTACATTTAGAAATCCTATTTTAGGGTAAACAACACTAAAATAAATTGCCACTCTTGCATCTTTTGAAATCATACTTAATGCTGTAATTATTGTGCATTTAGAAATCATGCTTAGGATTATGTATATGCATCATTCTGCATCCCTATCTGTGCACTAGATATCATGTTTTAGGACTCATTCCCCGCCTAATACCAATGCATGAAAAAGGACCTAAAACTGTTTTACCATGTCTGTAAACCACTAGTGATAATTCTGCATTTGATGCAACACCTAAGTACAACATGTTTAGGCAAAACAACTCAAACAGTTCCTTTAATAATCTGGGTAATTACTGAATATTTTCCTTCGCCTAGGCAAGCTTTAGGTAATCAAAGCTGTTAAAACTAGAAATATGTCTATTTATGTATGCTGCTTAATTATCAACAGGATAAAATCAGTAAGTAAAACTGATTAAGGCTTCCTCTCTGAGTTTGCAATAAATGTGTCTTTGTCATTATCATTTAGATACCATGTTTTAGGATCTGAATCAAAAGACCTTAATCGTGTATGAGTCGTGCTGCCTATTTGCATTACTTGTGGAGGTATACTTGTGCCTTTTCTCTGCTTTTTTGTGTTTCCCCTTAATTGCAGTCCTACATGTTCTTATGTGTCGCCTTAGTGTTTTTCCTTCAAACCTGAGGGTCTGCCTAGAACATCCCTTATAGGATAGAAGTCCTAAAATCCTCCGAGACTAATAGGAAGGGACGGGTAACAGCATACAATAGGGGTCGAGACCAACACTCGATTTAGTTTCTTTCACGGGGTGGGAAAGGGTAGAATATGGATATGATGACCGGTGCGCTAATACCACGTGTAGCCCCTCTTTTAGGAGTGATTACCGGGTATTGTACTGATGTGATCCATATTTTTATAAACCTAGGATATCCTTTATATGCTTAGATTGTAATCCTTTCAAAATCTTACCTTCTTTACTATTTCTTTCAAACATCTGCACGTTTAAGAGTTAAATCCCCTCTTATTTGAATCTTTATTTGTTTGTTTGCTAAGCTGTACAAATTCACAAAAGTTGTTTGGCCGGGAACCACACTTGTGGATCCTGAGGGGTGCCTAACACCTTCCCCTTAGGATAATTTCAAGCCCTTACCCTATCTCTGGTTAGCAACATAGTTGTAAATGAACCCCTTTGGTGTCCTAACGCACCTTTAAAAATTGTTAGGTGGCGACTCTCAAAAACACAAACCCCTTTCCCAAAAGGAAAGAGTTGTCCCAACCGAATGTCATAAATTCGGTCTCCGCGAGGAAAGAGGGGGCGCGATAGTACTTTGTGAAGTTAAAAAAAAGGAGTTAGAAACAAGGAAATCATTGCTTTCACCCTAGGAAGTGATAGAGTTTTGAAGTTTAATGATCGGTTATGTGTGCCTGATGTAGATGGGATTAGGTAGGCCTTAATGGAAGAAGCTCACAGTTCGAGGTACTTTATCCACCCAGGTGCCACCAAAATGTATCTGGACTCGAAAGAGTTGTATTGGTGGAAAGGCATGAAGAAGCAATTAGCAGATCATGTGGCTAAATGTTTGAATTGCCAGCAAGTCAAAGCCGAGCATCAAAGACCTGGTGGCCTAGCTCAAGATATAGAGATACCACAATGGAAATGGAGATGATTAATATGGATTTCGTAGTAGGTCTACCTCGCACATACCGTAAGCATGATTCAATTTGGTTATTGTAGACCGACTGACAAAGTCCGCGCATTTCCTACTAGTAAAGATGACAGATTCCGCAGAGCAGTATGCGCAGTTGTACAACAAAGAAATAGTCTGATTGCATGGTACTCCAGTTTCAATCATATCTGACAGAAGCCCTCAGTTCACGGCGCAGTTTTGGCAGGCATTTTAGAAAAGATTAGGTACCAAGGTCAATTTGAGCACCAGTTTCCATCCACAGACCGATGTCCAGGCCGAAAGGACCATACAGACACTCAAAGATATGTTGCGTGCATGTGTTATAGATTTTGGAGGTAATTGGGATGATCACTTGCCACTTATAGAATTTGCTTATAATAACAGCTATCAGGTCAGCATTGACATGGCTCCTTATGAAGCGTTGTATGGGCGAAGATGTAGGTCTCCAGTGGGTTGGTTTGAACTAGCAGAGGTGCCGTTGATTGGTCCAAAGTTTGTTTGTGCGGCCTTAGAGAAAGTACTGCTAATAAGAGAAAGACTGAAAGCGGCTTAGAGTCGTCAAAAGTCTTATTCTGACAAGAGGCGTCGTGACTTAGAGTTCATGGTTGGTGATAAGGTGTTTTTGAAGTTTCACCAATGAAAGGAGTTATAAGGTTTGGTAAGAAAGGGAAACTTAGTCATATAATTATCGGACCATATGAAATTATAGAAAAGAAAGTAAACGTGGCTTATGAGCTAGCGCTTCCCTTTGAGTTGTCCTCTGTTCATCCTGTCTTTCATGTGTCTATGCTTAGAAAGTACATTCATGATGAGCCGCATATAATACATGCCGCTACCATAGAAATTAAAGAAGGCTTGACTTATGAAGAGCTACCTACAGAAATTCTCGATAGGCAAGTAAGAAAGTTGAGAACAAAAGATATAGCATCGGTAAAAGTTTTGTGGGGTAATCATGATTCAAAGAGGCTACGTGGGAGGTCGAGGAAGATATGAGGAGGAAATATCCATATTTATTTGAGGAAAAAGGTATGTGAACCTAGGTTTGGTTTGGAATTTATATTTTATTTATCAAAAAGAAGGTTACACGTGTTTGTCCTTGCTAGATTATACTTAGTTGTTGAAATAATTTAGTACCATGCCAGAGTATATTTAATTCATTATAATTATTTATTTTTGCAGAAGTGTTGTGCTTTAGATTTTGGTTGGTTATTGTGGTACCTCCTTGCCGGAGTGTGAGTAATTAGTTTATGAGCTGTGTATGGTGCCTATGAATGGCCTGTTATGGTATATTTGGTTGTTGTTGGTGTAGTTATGGTATTGGTGATAGGGATATTTTTTTGGATAGTCCAATTTACAGGGGAGACTCTGCCGAATTTTGGAAAATTTAGGGAGTTAGCCAAAACTTTTAGTCCATTGGGAAAGTTAGTAATGCTAAGAAAACTTAAGAAGTTCAAAGACTTAAGGAATGATTATTAGCTTAAGAATAAGGCTCAAGCAATATTCGAGGATGAATGTTTTTAAGGAGGAAAGATTGTAACACTCCTCAAATCTGTAGAAGTTTCAAAACTCACTAAATATATAATTTAAGTTATTTTTTTAATCTTAAATTATACTTCTATTACAGATTTAATCCCTTGTGATCGATTTTTGAGTTACTTCTCTATTTATAAAGAATTGAATATACAATTAGGATAAATATTAATAATTTTAATATTAGTAATATTTAAAAGCGGGTATCATTAATTATTAGTTAAGGCAAAATAAAAAAGAGAAAAATAAGTAAAAAAAAAAGAAGAAGAAGAAAGAAAGCAATTAAGCAAAAGAGAGCCACGTGATAAAGCTAAAAGGTTGGAAGGGAACAAAGAAAAGGCTTATGCCTTAGAGATCAGAAAACACAGAAACAGAAGCATGAAATTATGAGAGGCAGCAGAAATTTCACAAAATTTTTTAGGGTTCTTCACAACTCACTTATTCTTGAACTCAGGTATATAAATTCTCTATTGTCAATTATCCTACAGTAGTAATAGGTAAACTTAAAAAGTTAATGCTCTTCTTCCTCTATATCAACAGTAAGTTCCATGTTTAGGTGTAAAATTTTTAAATTAATCCAAATGCACTGGTTTTTGTAGAATCAATTGTTTAACGGGTATAAATTAGACTGGGGTCTACGTATTGGCTAAAAAAGTTTTGAGGTGAGTGGATATAACCCTTTACGAAAGCGGTTCTGTTCACAAAAATATGCCCACAAAGTGTTTGATAAAATGCTTTAACGAGTCATGAAGTGCTTAATTGGAACGAATGAGTTAATGTTGACTAAGTATATTCTAGTTCAAGCATATGTATTTTACTCGAGAAGTATAAGCGTCTACTTTTCATATTTTTATGCTTTATTACATGATCTTACATGTTAAAGTTTCAAGAGTTAGATAGAACTTTTAAAAAATACCTGGTGTAATTTTATTTCATGCTTATGCTATATATACACTCAAGAATATTATTATGAATATTGATAAATCACTTTCAAAAAAGATTTAGACTTGAAAAGTCACTAGAAGATGTTAAAGATTTTTGGGAGTATTCTCTATTCTGAGAAGGGGTCATCGTCCAGGCCGAGGGTCCTCACCAAGCCGTTGACTTCCTGAAACTACTTGTTCCAAAGTAGGGAGAACACGAGCCGAGGGTCTCGTTGCTGAGAATTTACTTAGCCATGTTAAAGTATGATACATGAGCGCTGAGAACCATGAAGCGAGTGGCACCTCGTGGATTGGGCCTATTCGATCAGATTGGATCAAACCCGTGCCGATCACACGGTGACTAATACAGAAATAGGTCAGTATATTTGGAACTTCCTAAGTATAAAGGTAAGTATTTTTATAAGAAAGAAAAAAAAAGGAATTTCTTTTAGAATATTCATAAACTGGTATACTGCAATTATTTTAGAATTGTTCTTATAAGCTTTATGTTTCCATACTTTTAGAATTTTTGCTCGTAATGCATATTTTATTAAAATTTTGTCCTCTGTCGTTGAGACTCACTGAGTACAATTGATGGTACTGACATTCTCTTTTGGGAACCTACGTTGGTCTGCAGTACAACGTAGGAACCGGTTTTGCAGGCGAGCAGGCTACGGGTTAGGACTTCCCTCTCTTCCAGTGTTATTGGTGAGCTCCGCTTTTGTTCGTGGAGTATTCCTTAGAGTCATCTTTGTTTAGTTATTTCTTTGTTTACTTGGAGAATTAGCCAGGCGATCTCATGTCCTGAGCAGTGCGTTATTTTATCAGTAGATGCTTCATAGGCACAGTCGGTGGGTTAAGATTCAGATGTTTTTTATAATAACTTAGCAGTATTTCATTGGTCACTACGAATAAAGTTTTGGAGTTGGTTTATTTTAGATATTTAAATTAATTAAAGTATTTGGTTAAAGTATTGCCTTCTGGCATATAAGTTTGAAGTTATAATAGATTTGATCGATAAGTGCAGATGGTTCGCTCGGTCAGGTTTAGTGATGGAGCGCCGGTCTCGGCTTGTTTAGAAAATGGGTCGTGACACTCAAGGTCTTAGGAGATGGACTTGTTGAACATGATGAGGATGGCATTCTGATATCTGGAGATGTTCGCGACTCTTGGGCAGCTTCACCCTTCTCAGGTAAGTACTATACAATCTGCGATATGCCTAAAGTAAGTCTAACTTTTCAGCTTATTCATAGTAATAGTTTTTCTTTTTGAAATGGTTGACGAGCCAAGGCTTTGAAAGGCAGCCGGTTTCAGTTTTGTGAAGATGTGACTGCCAATGACATTTTGTTGAAATATCAAATATGGTGTAGCCATTTGTTACTAGAAATGTAGCATTTGTTTAGTTTCCAATATTCGCACCCTTGATACTCTAACACTTTATATGGCTTCCTGTTTCAACATTGGAAATGTTGGAATCATGGAGATATTACGAATCATGAAATTAAACTACACGCATATTCTATAGAAAGCAAACTATTTGAGAAAGCGAATACAGGAAACAAAGTCTGGGCTTAATGCATATGGCGTTGAAGTAATTGCTTGAACCAATAGGCTGACATCTTTGGATATCGCTCGAGTGTTCTGTAATCAACATAGATAATACCAAATCTAGAAGTATAACCCCGTCTCCACTCAAAGTTGTCGAGCAATGACCACGCGAAGTAGCCTACGACATTAGCTCCTTTATCGATAGCCTTCTTCAGTTCGGCCAAATAACTTCTGTAGTAATCAATCCTTTTGGTATCATGCAAAGCTTCAGGAAGAGAAATGTTGCCTGCATAATCCATACCTGAAAAATGATCATCTATAGTTAGTCCTCAGAGTTCCTTTTAAATTAGTCTGGAATTTCAAACAAGACTAAGGTAACAGCAGTTTCGAAACATTGTACTAGTGAATTAAGTATACCATTTTCTGATAGAACAATGGTAGGATTTCCATAGTGTTCTTTTACATAGTTGACAGCTCTGTATAGACCCCAAGGCACAATATAGAGCCAGTCAGAGTGCGCCTACAGGCATTCGAAATAAAGATGGAATTAGCCAACAGTTAGGAATATAGTCTTTTTTTAGGTAAAAAAGAGCAGACCGGTGCACTAAGCTCCCGCTACGGGATCCTGCCAGACCACAGGGTCTATTGTACGTAGCCTACCCTGCGGCATTTCTGCAAGAGGCTGTTCCTACGGTTCAAACCAGTGATCTCCCGGTCACATGGCAGCAACTTTACCAGTTACGCCAATGTTTTGAGGTACAAAAACATTAAATTCAATGTACTTACCCTAGGACCGATTGGTACTCCCTTGCGATCATCTGCATCAGGCCAAGAAAAGAATTAGAATCAGATAGTCTTTATATAGGTAATCAGAACATTTTTTCAGCTAGCTAAAAGAAAGAAGTGAAACTAATATATTAGTATCTTACAAGCAAATGCACAGTTCCAATCCTGTCGGTAGCCAAGGGCTTTTGGTTTGGATATATGGTGATCATATGCATAGAAGGTAGTATAATGGTTTATGCCCACATAATCAATGGATCCTTTAACCATCTTAATCTCCTCTTTTGTGAATTTGGGTAACCGATTTCCAACAATATTTTGCATGGTTTTGGGGTACTCTCCATATACTAGAGGATGCAAAAACCTGTATAATAAAGTCCAAATAAACTTCAGATGAAATTTTGCAATAGTATTAAGCAATGTAGTGCCATGTTTGCAAATTCTTACCATCCCAATTCAAAGTCTCTTGCTCTTTGAGCAGCATAATTGTCAGCTTTGGATCTAGTCAGAGGTTCAAACCAAACAAAATCCAAGATAATTCCAAAATTTCCCATCTGTTTCTCCTGTGATTGCCATTAGAAGATGAAGTTAAAACTTGCTCCTCTTCTCCTAGTAGGTCTTGAGGTGAAATATGGTGTACGATATCCGGATAAAGCAGCAACAACAACAACAGCTCAGTGAAATTTCACAAGTGCAGTCTGGGGAGGGCCGGATGTACGCAGTCTTAATACTACCCTTGGAGGGCACAATTTCCGATATATCCAGATAAAGCAAAAAAAAAGAAATAGTTTTAACTTCCATAACTAGCACAAGTAATCGTCTATAAAAGAAATAAGATTAGTAGTATGGAAAAAAGACAGGTTACTTGATACAACAGATTAAAATATATAATAGCGTAAAATTCTTACATTGTTAGTGTATATAAGTTAAAAAAAAAAAAAGAATTATCCTACTTGATACTTATCGCGATATCTCTGAGCTGCAGCAGCATGGCTCAAGATTAGATTATGTGCAACGATATATGGCTCAGTTGCAGAATCCCCTGATGTACAATTGCCAAATGCTTTGGAGCACCTACCAGGTGCAAAGTATCCAGTGTTATACCCTAAATCAGCAACAACTCTTGGTTCATTAAATGAGAACCAATTCTTGACTCTGTCTCCATATGTTTTGAAGCAAAATTCTGCATAATCAGCAAAATCTTTCCTACAAGATTTTAATGGCAAAAGCATTTTCAGAACAAACAAGTAACAAGGTTGTAACCTTAGCTTATCCTATTCATCAATGCTAGAAATCATGTGGGGTATACTTTCTTGATTGATATACACTAAACCTCTCTATAATAGCCTCATCTGTTTCAAATATTTTTAGTTGTTATACCGAAGTGTTGTTAGAAAGAACATATATTATAACATAGCATGAAAAACAGAGGCGAATCTAGGATTTGAAGGTGGCGGATGCCATAATTTCTTCTAATGTATACCTTGTAATGACTAATATGAAATTTGTTAGGAATGTTTATTCGATTTTTTTGAGTTTATTCGGGTCAACTTAATAGGTATTTTTAATTTGTAAATATAAAAATACTTCTCAAATATTAAAAAACAGACGTAATATGCATTTTAAATAAGGAATCATACCTTTATTATAACAACACAAGTAAAATCAACATTTTCACTAGAAAATTATATTTTTTTTATTATATTAAAATAAATTTACACAAGTAAGATAACATCTTCAATAAGGGAATCATCAATCAGAATAATTTTTTTTTAAAATATCTTCAATAGATAAATTATACCGCACAAGCATAGAATTAATAAACTACAAATTCTCAAAAATCAAAATCATAAATCTAATATCTTTTAAGCAATGCTTACGAAATTTTTATCATAATTTAATAGTAAAGTGATTTAAATTATATTTAATAACACAAATTTTTATGATATAATAAAAAAGATTAAAAAAAATTGATCTCAATCGAAATTCCCATTAAAATTAAACTCATAAATTTGAGATTAAGAGGAATGTTTATTTCATAGAATTTTATAATTTTGGAGTTTTTTTTGAGTGTTCTTGTTAGAGACCACATATAAATAACAGAACAAAGAAAAGAAAAATACAAAAAATAATGAAACGATAAATAGAAAACTGGGAGGTAGCCGAAAAGGAAAATGACTGGGATAAAAAGAACTAAAAAGCACACGAAAAAGAAAAGTCAGACAAGGTTCAAGATAATTTCTAGCATGAATTTTACACACGAGAAAAGCTTTCAAAAGATCTACCAGCCATGACACCTTTGTCTAATTTACGGTTGCCAGTGGTAGGATCAGATATTTAACCTAATTTAAGAAAATTTCAACATAGATATATAAAATTTTTATCATCTTAGCGGGTGCCATGTCACCCCATTATAAAGGGGTGGATCCGCTCCGGATGAAAAAGGGTTCCAAAGAAACTTAATTTTTATAGTAAATGGTTATTATATAGAGATGGTATTATAGAGATGTATGACTGTACTTACACGATTTCATGACTCAACCATCCCTTGTAATTATCTTGAAGTGCTTGAGGTAAATCGTAGTGATTAAGATTAACATATGGAGTAATGCCTGCAAAAAAAATGTTCAACATAACATATTCATATCGAATATTGTTAAATAGAGACGGATCCAACATTTTAAACTCTTAGACAGAGAGTACAATTACATCGACTATTTTTTGTGACGCATAATATATGTATAGTTTTAGACAAATGTAATAGGTGTGACGGTACGTGCTACTGGAAGCTACACCCACACATGTTATTTTTGGCACATCTTATTGAAAAACATAGATAAATTTACCTCTTTTGAGCATATAGTCAATCAACCTGTTGTAATAAGCAACTCCCTTCCAGTTAATTTTCCCAGTTCCATCTACATTGGAAAAGTGAGATTATTAATGATTATGCAAATTTAAGGCTAGATATTAAAGTTGAGAAGTGGAAAGAAGAAAGGAGATATGAAATTACTTGGGAAAATCCTGGACCAAGAAATTGAGAAACGGTAAGCATCAAAGTTCAGCTTCACCATTAGATCAATATCTTCCTGTGCCCAAGAAGAGGATTCACTTAATTTTTCAAGGTTAAATTTCTACACAGGATGCAATTATCCACAAGAGTTGTGTAAACTATTACTTATCTTTTAAAAATTTGTACATCAGTTAACAAAATTATTGAATAGCCTTGATCACAATAATATTTGTCTTAACTATTCCTTATCTTATCTTTCCTTAAACATCTAATCTTATAAATTTCACTAACTTAAACAGTAGGAATATAATTGAAAAGAAGCAATAAATGGTCTCTTTTTTTTTATTTTTTATTTTTATCAAACGTTAAATATTTTAACATAAATTTATAGCCTATTTGGCCAAGTTTCTTTAAGACCAAAAACACTTCTTGTTTTAAAGTTAAAATATTTGGCCAAGCTTTTAGAAGAATTTTTTTTTGTAAAAGCAGAACCAGTTTTGGAGAAGTAAAAAAAAGTAGCTTTTAAAAAATAATTTTGAGAAAATACATTTTAAAATATTAATTACTACTCAAAAGCGCTTTTTAAATTAATTAGCCAAAAATCAACAGTTTCTTACTAAAAGTACTTTTGAGAAAATATTTTTAAGAAAAAAATGCATTTCAAAATAAGCTGATTTTAGAAGTTGTGGTCAAACAGGCTATTAATTTATCAAAATAACTTGGGACGAACTATATGAGTTCAAACTTTTAAGTTTTTTTGTATTAAAATAGTTTTATATAAATTTTTACACCGCATCATAAGTTACGGGTTTAATAATACCCGTTATTATCACACTACATGCGCCCTCGGGACAAGATGGAGCAGTAATTCTTTGACAAGGTAAACAATAAAAACAATTAATATGACTTGATCGTTGGATTTCTTAATTCTTCTCAAGGATAATTATAATGTCATGTCACAGCTCGTGTTACGAGAGAGAGTAATGGAGTATATTGTTAATCATTTTGTCTATCAAATTGACCTTGGTGATGGCTAAAAGAGACTTTTACACTAGGAAAATCTCCATAAAAACTTATACCAAACAAATCTTTGTTAAAGATGTCGCATCAAATTCTCATAGTATAAAAGATTATCCTTCAAAATTAAAGTTAGTTAAGACCAGAAATCGTTTTCTTTGGCTACATGCCTACATCTCCCAGCCAAGCGGCGATTGATGATGATATTTGTGACCTACTAATTTTAGAACAAATAATTCTTCAAACTATTATCTTAACCAAAAAACAAACCGTCTAATTCTCAAGGCAAAAGAAAAGAGAAAAGGAAGTCAAATCTTCAGTTTCATTAAAAAAAAAAACCCTAAAATGAGAACAAAAATATTAAGTGGTCTAAATATCATGAGCCTAGGGACAATAACAATTAAAAAATACGAAACACCACGTTACTCTTGGTTTATTAGCTGATTTAAATATATGGCATTTCCAAAAATAATCTTGTGGAAATAAGAAAAACGCTCAACTTCATTACATTCTCAAGCACATTTATATTAAGTGACACCGGAAATTTTTAGAATTAATTAAACAAACAAATACAGTTGGTACAAGGGACGTCTATTTCAATATTCTTTGATTTCATAGGAATATTATCAATCATCAAAATAATTGAATTTAAAAATAAAAAAAAATCTGCTATCAATATCAAAATCGAACCAATGACCATCGCATTACAAATACGATGCTCTAACCTCCGAGTGGGACTTAATTCTTTTTTTTTTGTTGAAAAGAAAAGGTACGTTGGCATGGCAGCTCTCCTAAAAAAGAGTGTTTGATAATGTCTGAGTGGATGCAAATATGCCTATTATCTTCTCCTTGAATTACATGTATAGAAACAACATATTTTTTTGGTAGAATATGTATACTTATAGGAACTCCCGGACTCATAATTATCACAAAGAATAGTAAATACACTAACGTAGAAATTGACCTTTGATAGGGAGACGGAATCGGGATTTAAAGTTTATGTGTTCAGAATTCTAATTTTTTTAAATTATTGAGTTCTAACTTAATGATTTATGTATTTTTAATATAATTTTTTAATATACATATAAAGTACAGATCCAAACTATTAGGTTCAACCGAACTCGTAATCGAAGAGCTGGCTCCGTGTCCCTGCTCGGCAGAATACATTTAAACTTACTTTATAACGGTGGTACTGGTCCGCTGAGACCTCTCCACTGGCATTATTGGGCTCACGTCCTGTTTTAATACCAAGAAAAAGCTCAAACTTCCGCTGATCAAAATCTTTCAAAAAAATAAATATTTTTTTGTTTCAATTTTTGTGAACTTATTTCTTTTTTACTTCATGCCAAATAGAATGATATTTTTTCTAATTGGAAATATTTTATCTTTATGTAATGATTTATAACCACATAAAATATATGTGTTTCATTTTACACAATAAATTTAAAAGTCTTTTCTCTTTTTTTAAAGTCTGTGTCCAGTCAAATGGATTCACGTAAATTGAAATGAGGGATCGGAGTATTAAAAAAACATGATACATACTAGAAAAACAAATACCTGGGTTTTTTACGAAAGTGTCCCAAACACTAGGTCCTCGGCCATCTTTACTGGCTGCACCTTCGACTTGATAAGCAGAAGTTGATGTTCCAAACACAAATCCCTTTGGAAAGCTGTCTCTTGTCAACCCTCCGGTGTCGAAAACCGCCGTTTCTGGCAACACATTATGGCTCTGAATGAGAGTTAAAGTGCTTGATATTATTACAGCAAATAGCAAAAACAGCAATGGCGTGGCTTTATTGATCATATTCTTTACTGTTAATTAGTGAATATATAGTGATGAGTAGTGTGAAAAATGGGTTGGGATGGCAAGTACATAGTGAGAATTAAGTCTATTTATAGAAAACACATTAGGGTAATGTCAAATGTGAGTGATGTGGCCAGGGCGGACATAATCAGTCGTTTTCAATTTAGATGACATACTTTATTTATCGAGAAATGTCTGTGGCCAGGGCGGTAATGTCAAATGCGAGTGATGTGGCAAGGGCGGACATAGTTTGTTGTTTTCAATTTAGATGACATATTTCACTTGTCCAAAGCTAAACAACGTGAAATTTAACCAATATTTTAAAATATATATTTTTATTATATTAGTATGAGAAAATTGCAACTTTTAATATTTCTCATATAGTTTTTTGAATATCTAAATTTTAATTTTAAAATATTGAGTTAAATTAATTTAATTTAACTTTAATATTTAATTAAATTGATTCTCGATAAGCAAAATGTATCATCTAAACTGAAATAGTGAAAGTATTACAAAAGTATGAAGCTCCAATAAACATTTCTAGGAACTCTCATTTTAACAAAGATGGAGATTGATTTGATTCGATTTTTTTATGCTGTTAAGGTTTGTTATGGTCCATTGCAAGGTATGGGACTTGAGTCCTACATCGGTATTGCAATTAGGATGTTCGTTGGTTGATACAGTTAGTATTCAGATATTTCGGTTCAGTATTTTCGGTATTCGGTTTCTTAAAATTCTATATCAATATTGTACCTAATTAAATTCATTATGGTTCGATTTTTTTTTCCGGTTTCGGTTTATTCGGTTGGGTAACTTTGATTTACTTGGGTTTGAATACTAACAAGTGCATAGAGTCTAGACTATAATGTTCTTAATTAAAGTACTCAAAAGTACAAAACAAAAAACGTTTATACAAAAAATTTGTCCAAAACTAGCAAATATCAACCTAGAGATAGAAAACTACACATAAAGGAATAAATTTGATCATTAGAAATGTCTTCTTACTTGCTTAAATTTAATTGATGAACTTAGAGAATAAAGGAAAGTAAAATTTTGATTTTTTATATTTATGTTATAGTTAATAATATGTGTTTTGTATAATATAATATATATTTCGGTACAGTATCGGTATTTCAATATTTCATTTAAAAATACTAAATACCATACCTAATACCATATTTTTTTAAAACTTAAACCAAATACCAAAATATCGAATATCAAATACCAAAATTTTCGATTTCGATACGGTAATTATGTATTTACCAAATTATGCACGACCTTAATTGTAATGTGATGATATAGTGTTTATATAGTCTTGAGCTCTTCTACTTTAATAGCTAACTTTTGGGATGTGATTTTCCCTTAAGTTGTATCAGAATATGTACTTGCCATGCATTTGATTGACACGTGACATTGTTGGTCCTTATAATTCGCTTACAAAATTACAACGCCGTTACTAAAGTTGCATAATTAAATAGCCTGCAGTAGTTCTGGACATATAACCACTTACCGCCTTGGTGAAATTATATCAAATTCATTGCCTCGATTAATTTGAATTCTCGTCGGGTAAAGTATATTACAAGAAAAGTGTTCCCTATCAGAATTTCTCAGTTATAAGAGTTAGAATCCGAAACCTCTAGCTGAAAGTGAGGAGAGATTTTGTCTATCTCACCAACTATTTTGGACTTAGTTACTCTTCCAGCCAGTTCATGAGAAGGCAAACGAGGAGGATAAGCAGCAAAAAAGCCTCTTTCTTGACCAAAGAATGATACCAATTGTTCAAAGGATGGCTAAACAAAGGGAAAGAAAAGAGAAATTTTCACAAATCACTATTGTTTAATATTATTAACTAATTATAGTTACTATTTATTAAATTATTTCCTATAGCAATATTTTTAGTTGTTATAGAGTGTATTCGATGTATTTAAGCTACTGTATTCATGAATACTATAGCAAAACTCGGCGTAAAACAGGGGAGTCCAGCTAAACAACAATTGTATTCGACTGTATTCGCGAGTTGTATTCGTGAATACAGTAACGTAAACTGCGTAAAAAATAATATTTTTGGCTGTTTAAAAACTATAAGTGAATCAATTAACGCGATAGACTCCTAATAATATAACTCAACTAACTCAATTATAACACGCAAAATATGTATTTCACGTTATAGGAAAGATTTCCCAGCCGAAAATACCGCAAAACAAAGGAATCTCTAGATTTTCGATCCCTTCTTTTTTTGTTGCTATCGTTTGTGAAAGTTCTGTTTTCAACCAATAAAATTCGAGATTCATACAATATATAAAGTCATGTAAATACATCTAAATACATCTAAAACCAAACAGTGAAAGTCAATATAATAACTAGTTATCAGTAAAATACAAATGAATACATGTATTTGAAATACATAACACATTCATAAGTGCAACAGTGAAAGTCATCTAAATACATCCACATATATCTAAATACATCTAAATAAATCTAAAACAAATAGTGAAAGTCACTGCAATAAGTATTTATCAGTATTGGAACTATTGAATACATATAAATACATTAAAATACAAAGAATAAAAAAGCAATGTATATGGTAATAGTCGTTGATTCTTTCGAATTTCTCAAATTAGGCTTGTTTCGATGTGTCATTGCGTATTTTTGTTCTCTTTTCCGCAAATTTATTTGCTGCTGAACCTGCAAATACATGTTCCGCTTGAGTGATTTGCAAATTGAAAGATGGCCTTTCGAAATTGAGTGTTTTGGTCGGTATACCTCGGATAACCCTTTTGTAAGGAGTTGAATAAGCCATTGAAGAAGAAAATTCGAGTTTTCTGTAAAAGCATAACAATGATGGTTGTTTTTAAAAAACAGATATGCAGAATAATACATGTGCCAGCGAAAAACTAACAAGTTTAACACTTATCACAATTTTTTTGAGCAAACAATTTTGAAAATTGAGAGAGAGAATAGAGATGAATAAGTTGATAATTGGGGTTGTATTCGTGGGGAAGATATTGGGTTGGGAGAGAGATAGTGGAGAGAGAACGTGGGTTAAACAAAATTGTATACAATACCGGTGTTATTGGGAGAGAGAAAATAGAAATTATGTGAGAGAAAAATATTTCACAACGTATTTAATGACTTAACATTAGGAAGTGACCATAAATAGATAATTTGTTATAAAACCTAAAAGGTAGCTATAGAATATAATTTTATAAAAAGGTAATTATTTATAATAATAAGGTGTAAAGGTTTGCTATAGGAGGCAAAAATTCCTAAAAAACACTAAACAAAAAGAACTTGGGGTAGTCCTTGGTCCCAAATTTTGTGGGGTTAGCCATTCTCAGCGATGCTATTTAGATATTAGCCAGTACTATTTTGTCCTGAGATTTTAAACAAAAAATCTTAACTTCAGGACAGTTCAGGATATTTTGTCCTGAAAAATTAAACTGAAAAACTGAAATTCAGGATGTACTGACTAATTTCTAAATAGCAGCCCTTTAAAGTGGCTACCTGGTGTTATTTCTACAAATTTTATTTGATAGTGTTGTACTTTACTAGATCGCTTGAATATTGACTATAAGAATTTCGTGCAAAAATAGCACGGGCTAGCCAATTTTCGGACTAACCATTCAAAAATAGCCAGTGTTTGCTTAGTCATTGAAAAATAGTCACTATTTTGCTGCAACAGAGATCGCTCCAGTATAATATACTAGAGATTCGAACACATGTGTATGAACTTCCAGCATATTATGTTGGACCGGTATACTTTGTTGTAATTCTAGTATAATAAACTGGAGTTCCAGTATACTTATGATGGAACTCCAGTATATTATACTAGAGTTCCAGAATATTATACTGAAATTTCAGTATATTATGCTGGAGTATTTTTTGGATTTTAAACAGTATTTTCGTTCAGATTTATCTTTATATAAAAAGTGGCTAAATTTCGATTACTTTTGAAACTGTGACTATTTTTAAGTGACCACTTGTAAATCTGTCTATTTTTTAATTTTTCCCCGAATTTCGCTATTAGAAAGCCCATGTTCTCAAGGTGCAAATTTAATTATTTTCTCCGAATTAATAAATATATTGGGAGGAAAGTAGCTTTAAGACCAACTGTCTTGTGTTTGACAAAAGGTAGATTGTTGTGGTGTGTGGACCTGAGTTTTTATCATTTGCATTAATTACTGCTATATATTCCCATAGGCTTTTCTTCCTCTTTATACAATTTTAAATTTGATAGTGAGATAAGCAGTTAATCAAAGGCAAATCTCGATATTGAAGTAGAATCGAACGTACATAAATTATTACCGTTTAATTTTTATTTAGGAGTATGGTAGAGACCAATGGAGCGTGAGTTTAATGGGTTCAAATAAACCTAGCATTTCGACATGTGTTTACCTCAAAATGGAGTTAACAATTATACTTGATTTGTGATTCTAAAAATATTTGATTTATTTTAATATTAATAGATAAGCTAGAAATACTAGGTGTAAATAAGAAAAATATGATAATCAAACCAGTGTTGTCAAAAGAAACGGGGGCCTCGAGCTCGATAGCCTCGGGGTCTCGAGGTTAGTTAGTAGCAATAAAGTATGAACAATAAATGAAGAATAATAAATGAAGAACAATAAAGTTGAAGAATAATCTTGAGCACAGCAAACGAAAAAAGCAGAGTAGAATATTCTATATCAGTGAATGATCATTTTACAAATGATTGGGGTCTCCTTTATATAGGAAGGGAAAATCCTAATATGGTATATTTCTAATTATGACAAAGAATTATATTGGTACAGCTGTATAACCGCCTAGTACGGATTTGTACGAACGAATCCTGAGATCTGCGCCTTGACCTATATGTCCTTGAGAAATTTCCGCTTTTTGTCGACTACCATCGATTTTGCACTGCCTCGAGATAAGCCATATCGGGCCTTCGATGTTCTCTCTCGAGGTATGCATGCTGAGATTGGGCTTCGAACTTTACTTCGAACCTTCCGAGCTCGGGCTTGGCATAAGAGAGACTTCAAAATCGGACTCCTCCGATTTCGGCCGTATACAGATAGTCACTGCGTTTCTAGGATGAAATGATTAGAAGCGATTTGAATTCCCGGTGTCCCTGATGATGATATCATTCCTATGACGTAAGCGTTGAAATGACCGAAGCGTCACATCGGTTCTCTTCCCCAAAAGCATTTAGTGCACGTCATAGTCGGTCGGCCACATGTATCAATGAACAGTCGCCGCCCTTCTCTATATATACCCACTTTCTCATTAGGAACTTTCCCACTCTGCAATACTTACTCTCCTCTATAAACTTCCCTTTCTCCACCAATTATTCAAGTATCGGCCCTTAGGCTTTAAAACATCGGCCCTTAGGCTCTTTTAGGTCGGCCTTTAGGATCTTTAGATTGGCCCTTAGGCTCTTTTAGGTCGGCCTTTAGGATCTTTAGATTGGCCCTTAGGCTCTTTAGATTGGCCCTTAGGCTCTTTAGGTTAGCCCTTAGGCTCTTACATATCGGCCCTTAGGCTCTTTTTAGATTGGGTCAATTCGACCTCTAAGATGGCTACAATTTTCCCCATTTTGGCTAAAGACTTGTAAAAATTTTGTTATGCCTTGGCATGTTTTTATATTCGTTTGACTTTTTGATGGTTCGATTGTTTGGAACCTCGTTTGCAAATCGATGTGCAACGATAGTTGAATACCTCTTGGGGTTTTCTCGAAGGCTGACGTTTTCGAAGACCTCATATTATTCGGGGTTGATCTTATCGAAGCCCCTTTGCTTATGTCGAGGGTAGCCTGATTTAACCGGTTTTTTGAAGTGTTTGAAGGCCTTTAGTTTTTGGCGGAAGTCGGACATCTCTGAGCCGTATTATTTCGGCCGTAGCCTTTTCATATAGCTGTAGCTTTTAGTCCCCGAGTGAGATGGCCTTGGCCTTAATATCGAGGGGATGCCTTTTTTAAGGTCTTTTAAGTTCGTGTATGCCTCATTGAGGTCTTGTAAGTTCGAGTATGCCTCATTGAGGTCTTATAAGTTCGAGTATGCCTCATTGAGGTCTTATAAGTTTGAGTTTGCCTCGTTGAGGTCTTATAGGCTCGAATTTTTTATGGCTTGACGTGTTGACTGTCGATGATAGTCCCCGAGTATTTGAGTATATTTGGCCCTTGAGCCGTTAAATGTGAAAATAGTAGACTTCTTCGAGGCACAAAAGTGTTTCGATATAATAAGAGTGCTTCTTTGAGTAATCGATACATGCATACATGTTTTTGCCATCGGGGGCTCGATTATTCTATATGGACACGGTTCATTTGACCATTTGGCCCATTACAACATTCTCCTATCAAGGTCCTCCTTGGCATGACTTGTTTTCTTCGAAAATGTAACCTCCGAGGGTGATGCCCCCTAGTATTCGAGGTTTATAGAAAATAAGCCTTGAATACTTGTTGAGTTTTCCTTAGGTAGAATATAGGTGTTGCCTCGTTAAAAACCTTGCCGGTAAAACCCATTTGGGATAAAACCCGATATAAGGAAAAAAGAGTGTGATGCATGCTTTAAAACCCAAGGTCTTCGAGTTGAAGAGTGCTTCAATATCTCCAATCGAACATCTGTAAGGAGTTAGTATAAAATATAAACGAAAAAAGGGAGAAGGTCATATCTCAACAATAATAACGTTTGAGTAACGATGTATTCCAACTGTTTGACAGTTGCTCACCTTCCATTGTGCCAAGTTTGTAGGATACTTTGCCTACGACTCCGAGGACACGATACGGTCCTTCTCAATTAGGGCCTAATTTCCCTTTATTAAGGTTTCGAGTATTGAGGGTGACTTTCCTTAGAACTAAGTCCCTGACTTCGAAGTAGCGGAGGTTCGTTCTTCTGTTGTACTATCTTTCTATCCTTTGTTTTTGAGTGGCCATTCGAACTAATGTGGCCTCACGCCTTTCATCTAAAAGCTCGAGGGAGGTGTTCATGGTCTCATTGTTTGAGTCCTCGTTGGTATGTTGAAATCTGACGCCCGGTTTCCCGACTTCGACTGGGATCAACGCCTCGGACCTATATACCAAAGAAAACAGGGTCTCCCATGTGCTCGACTTCGATGTTGTTCGATATGCCCATAGTACCTCGGGCAACATTTCTCTCCATTTCCCCTTCGCATCATCTAACCTCTTCTTCAGGTTTTGGATGATGGTTTTGCTTGTGGACTCGGCTTGACCATTTGCACTCGGGTGATAAGGAGTTGATAGGATCCTTTTGATTTTATGGTCTTCGAGGAATTTTTTTACCTTACTGCCGATGAACTGCTTCCCATTATCGCATGTTATCTCGGACGGAATCCCAAATCGACATATGATGTGGTCCCATATGAAGTCGATGACTTCTTTTTATCTTATCTTCTCGAAGGTGTGCGCTTCTACCCATTTTGAGAAGTAGTCAGTCATAAATAAGATAAATCTAGCTTTACCTGGCGCCGTTGGTAGAGGGCCGACAATGTCCATCCCCCATTTCGTGAATGGCCACGGGGACAGAACTGAATGGAGTTGTTCTCCAGGCTGGTGGATCATTGGTGTGAACCTTTGACATTTGTCACACTTTCGAGCGAACTCTTTTGTATCTTTTTCCATGCTATCCCAGTACTACCCCTCTCTGATCACCTTGCGAACCAAAGAATCGGCACCAGAATGATTACCACAAGTACCTTCGTGGATTTCTCGTTGCACATAATAAGTATCCCCTGGTCCCAAACATATTGCCAATGGTCCTTCGAAGGTCCTCCTATAAAGTGTTCCATTCTCGTCGAGTGAAAATTGGGCTGCTTTGGCTCGGAGGGCCCTCGATTCTTTTGGGTCCGTGGGGAGATTCCCATGCTTCAAGTAGTCGATGTAATTGTTCCTCCAATCCCATGTTAGACTTGTTGAGTTAATTTTTGCATGACCCTCTTCGATCACCGAACTCGATAGTTAAACGACAATCCCCGGGACAATATCATCTTCTTCAACGGATGAGCCCAAGTTTGTGATTGCATCGGCCTCGCTATACTGTTCTCGAGGTACATGGACCAGGGTCCACTCTTTAAAGTGGTGCAATGTTACTTGAAGCTTGTCTAAGTATCTTTGCATCCTATCTTCTCGAACCTCGAAACTTTCGTTTACCTGGTTGACTACCAAAAGAGAGTACATTTTGCTTCGATGACCTCTGCTCCCAGGCCTTTGACTAATTCAAGACCTGCAATCATGGCCTCATACTCGGCCTCATTGTTAGTCAATTTCGAAGTTTTTATATATTGTATAATAATGTTTCCCGTAGGCATTTTTAGAACTATACCGAGCCCAGACCCTTTCACATTCGAGGCACCGTCAGTGAAGAGGGTCCATACCACCGATGATGTGCCCATTTTTAACAAGATTTCCGATTCTGCTTCGGGCACGAGGGCAGACGTAAAATCGGTCACGAAGTCTGCCAAAATTTGAGACTTGATAGCCGTTCGAGGTTGATACTCGATATCGTACCCTCCGAGTTCGATGGTCCATTTGGCCAATCGGCCCGATAACTCGGGCTTATGCAAAATGTTTCGAAGTGGATATGTAGTTACTACACATATAGGATGACATTGAAAATATGGTTTCAACTTCCAAGGTGCACTTATTAATGCTAGGGATAATTTTTCTAAATGCGGATACCTGGTTTCAGCATCTCCTAGGGTCCGACTTACATAATAGACAGGAAATTGCGTACCCTGCTCTTGTCGAACCAATACGCCACTTACCGCCACCTCGGACACGGCCAAATATAAATATAGTGTTTCATCCTCATTCGGAGTATGAAGCAAGGGTGGGCTCGAGAGATACCGTTTCAACTCTTGCAAGGCTTGTTGACACTCCGTAGTCCACTCTAAGTTGTTTTTCTTCTTGAGTAGGGAGAAGAAATGGTGACTCCGATCTGATGTCCTCGAGATGAATCGGCCTAAGGAAGTTATCCGCTCGGTCAGCCGCTGCACGTCTTTCACATTGTTTACTACGATGATCTCCTCGTTGGCTTTGATTTTATCGGGGTTGATCTCGATCCCCCTGTTTGACACCATGAAGCCCAAAAATTTGCTCGAGCCGACTCCAAAAGTGCATTTCTCGGGGTTGAGCTTCATGTTGTATCTTCTTAAGATATCGAACGTCGCCTGCAAATGAGTCAAATGGTCCTCTGCGCACATGGACTTAACTAGCATGTCATCAATGTAAACTTCCATAGAATTGCCTATTTGATGTTCAAACATCTTATTAACTAGGCGTTGATATGTCGCTCCTGCATTTTTTAGCCCGAAGAGCATTACATTATAGCAATATGTACCTTGCTTCGTGATAAACGAAGTCTTTTCCTGGTCCTCCGGGTTCATTTGAATTTGATTGTACACGGAGTAGGCGTCGAGAAAAGTAAGGACCTCGTGGCCAGCCGTGGCATCGATCAATTGATCGATGTTGGGCAGTGGGAAGGAATCTTTAGGGCATGCTTTGTTCAAATCTTTGTAATCTACACACATTCTAAGTTTATTCCCTTTTTTGGGGACTACCACTACATTAGGTAGCCATTCGGGGTATTTACTTCCCTAATAGATCCTATTTTGAGAAGTTTAGTTACCTCATCTTTGATGAATGCATGCTTTACCTCGGATTGGGGTCTTTTTTTTGTTTCACCGGTTTGAACCTGGGGTCGACACTTAGTCGATGGGTGGTTACCTCTGGTGGTATCCCTGTCATATCTAAATGGGACCAAGCGAAGCAATCAATATTATCAATAAAGAATTGAATGAGTTTTTCCTTGAGTTCGGGTCTTAATCCCGTTCCCAGGTATACCTTTTGTTCCGGTAGGTGCTTGATCAATACCACCTGTTCGAGCTCCTCGATAGTGGACTTCGCTGCATCTGACTCCTCGGGGGCAACAAAGGCTCGAGATGAAAGTAAATCTTCTTTGTCCTCGATCATTTGTTCATTGGGATCCTGTCTCTTGGGCTCAACCGAGGGCACTGGCTATAGTTGCTATTTGGCTACCTGTTTGCCTTTTAACTTCTCCGAGGTAGATGATGTCGATACCAGTGCCAAGTCGTGTACCGCGAACATCTCCTTAGCTGTATGCTGCTCTCCATACACTGTCTTTATGCCATCCTTTGTTGGGAACTTCATCATTTGATGAAAAGTTGATGGCACTGCCCTCATGCTATGGATCCATGGCCTTTCAAGTAGAGCATTATATCTCATGTTGCCTTCGATGACATGAAACTTGGTGTCTTGTATGGTTCCAGCCACATTGACTGGGAGGATGATTTCCCCCTTCGCTGTTTCACTCGCCATGTTGAATCCATTCAGCACTCGAGGGACGGGTACGATTTGGTCGAGCAACCTGAGCTACTCCACGATCCTCAACCTAATTATATTGGTTGAACTACCTGGATCCACGAGCACACGTTTAACTTGAACTTTATTTAAAAGGATAGAAATTACCAGTGCATCATTATGAGGCTGAGATGAGGCTGAGATGTCATCCTCGATGAAAGTAAGGGTGTCCTCGGGTATGTATTCTCGAGTCCTCTTCTCCCTTGTGATGGATACTTTCGTTCATTTGAATATTGGTACCTGTGGGACATCGACTCCTCCAATGATCATGTGAATGACATGTTGGGGTTCTTCTGGTACATTCTTCCTGTTTGCATCTCTCTCTCGAAAATGGTTCTTTGCCCAGTCGCTGAGAAATTCTCGAAGGTGCCCCTCGTTGAAAAATCGGGCTACCTCCTCTCGAAGCTGTCTGCAGTCATCGATCCTATGACCATGAGTACCATGATACTTGCACATTACGTTGGGGTTCCTTTGAGAAGGATCGGTCTATATGGGCTTGGGCCATCTAGTATCTCTAATTTTCCCGATGGCTGATGCGATGTCTGAGGCATTGATGTTGAAGTTGAATTCTTACAATCGGGGTGCTTCCATCGGTCCTGAATGCCTGTCAAACCGGTCTTGCTCATGAGTCCCCGGGAACTTTGGCCTCGATCCACTCTTCCCTCATTTCGAGGTATGTTATGCCTCGAAGTGTTTCTTCTGTCTTCGACGTATGGATGATTTATTTCCTTGTTCAGCCTTGGATCCCTTTATGCATTTCTTTATTCCTTTGCTAGTATCCAGCTTGGATAAACTGAGCTCGAGGGTGCTCCCAACTGGTCGTCCTCAACCCTAATTTTCGAGTGGCACATGTTGTGCATATCTGCCCAAGTTACGGCGAGATATTCAATCAAGTTCTGCTTCAACTGCCTCGAAGCTATTGAGCTTCGTTCATTCAGTCCCCGTGTGAAGTCCTGTACTGCCCAGTCATCGGAGACTGGTCATAATTCCATTCATTCCAACTGGAAATGGGAGACAAACTCCCTCAGCATCTCGTTCTCTCTTTGCTTGATTTTGAATATATTGGACTTCCTCGTTGCAACCTTTATGGAACCAGCATGTGCCTTTACAAATGAGTCTGCCAACATGGCAAACGAATCTATTGTGTTCGGGGGTAGGTTATGATACCACATCATGGCCCCCTTGGACAGGGTTTTTCCAAATTTCTTCAGTAGGACAGACTCAATCTCGTCGTCTTTCAAATCATTTCCTTTTATACCACAAGTATATGTGGTGATATGCTCGTTCGGATATGTGGTCCCGCTATATTTTGGGATTTCGGGCATCCTGAACTTCTTCGGAATGAGCTTCGGGGCTGCACTCGGTGGGAATGGTTTCTGCACAAACTTTTTCGAATCCAGTCCCTTCAAGAGCGGAGGTGCTCCCGGGATCTGGTGGACCCTCGAGTTGTAGGTTTCCACTTTCTTATCGTTGTCCTCTATCTTCTTTTCTCCCGACTCGCTCCTCTTGGTCAGTTCCTCGAGCATATTTATAATGGTGGGGTCAGCTCCCGTCCCGTTGTTACTTGATCTTTCTGGGGTTGGCTCAACTCGAGGAGCTGTTTCTGGTCCTGCTCCGCTCGGAGTCTTTTGTTGACTCTGTAACTGAGCGATAGCCACTTGTTGTGCTTGCAATATCTCGAAAATTACTTGTAGACTAACTTCTCTTTCTTCTCGAGCCTATGTCCCTTGTGCATCAGGTTGGTCCCCTCCGCATACACTTCCTTCAATATCAGTACCCAAATCGACGTACAAAGCAATTTATGAACCTACTTCGACAGGGTTTGGTGTTGGTGCTACCATAGGGTTTAGCGGTGGCACACCAGACCCTGGAGCTGTTGCACTGTTTCCTCCATGGAAACCGAGACTGTCGTTTCCAGGTGCATTTGCTGAGTTAGACATATTTTAACCTGAAATCAAAGAATCTTTGGACAAGAAAAAGTGTGAAGAACAATGTGTGTTATCAGAAAACTAGCACCAAAATAATCATTATTATCTTTAGCCCCACGGTGGACGCCAAACTGGTTACCTCAAAAATGGAGTTAACAATTATACTTGATTTGTGGTTCTAAAAATATGTGATTTATTTCAATACTAGTAGATAAGCTAGAAATAAAAGGTGTAAATAAGAATATGATAATCAAACCAGCGTTGTCAAAGGAAACGGGGGCCTCGAGCTCGATAACCTCAAGGTCTCGAGGTTAGTTAGTAGCAATAAAGTATGAACAATAAATGAAGAACAATAAAGTTGAAGAATGATCTTGAGCACATCAAACGGGAAAAGCAGAGTAGAATATTCTATATCAGTGAATGATCCCTTTATAAATGATTGAGGTCCCCTTTATATAGGAAGGGAAAACCTTAATATGGTACATTTCTAATTATGACAAAGAATTCTATTGGTACAGCTGTATAACCGCCTTGTACGGATTTGTACGAACTAATCCTGAGATTTACTCCTTGACCTATATGCCCTTGAGAAATTCTCGCTTTTTCTTGACTACCATCGATTTTGCACTGCCTCGAGGTAGGTCGTATCGGGCCTTCGATGTCCTCCCTCGAGGTATTCATTGTCGAACTTTACTTCGAACCTTCCGAGCTCGAGCTTGATATAACAGAGACTTCAAAATCAGACTCCTCCGATTTCGGTCGTATACAATATGGAACATGAATGTGCTACAAATATTAAAATAAGCTCGTAACCTAAAAATATAATAGGGTGTAATGGTAAAATTCTAAAACTAAAAGTTAAAACCTATCTAGTTTAAATATGGAATTTTCATAACAGAAAGGAACATTACTGTACCCATTTATACGCACGATTCTGAAATACTTCCTCTATCTGCCATTCTCATTTATATAATGCTAGTATTATATATGATATAAAAGTTGAGTATATATTTATTTATTTCTGATTTAGATGAAATATTCATATCGTGTGTAGTGCATCCGAGACAATAAAGTTTTTCTAATCATGTTAAGACATGGTCTTTTTTATTCTTTATGTATGTATGTATGTATCAAACAGGATTTGGAGAAAATTTACCCACTAGGAGGGTTTTAGTTTGCCGTGAATAATTTGGAATAGTAAATGATTAGTCCTTTGTAGTAAAGTACTAAAAAATTCATATAATTAAGTAAAGCAGTCAATATGGGCTTGGCTCGTTGGGCAAGCCTAGCCTAGCCCGTAATTTAGCAGGGTTGGACCAGAATTATTGGAATCCATTTAAAAACAAGGCTTTTAAGCTCGGTCTGAATAAGCTTGTGGCCCGTGAGGCTTGACTGAAGCTGGGTTAGGCCGGCCCGTGGGCCTAATAAAAATATGCATTTAATAAATATCTATATTATATTAAAGCATGAAGGCCCTTAGCGAAATGTCGTTCGCCTTTTTTACCCTTTAAAAATAGGGTTTACATTGGATAAAACAGTATTTTAGTTATTTTCCTAATATGTAGGAATACTCATTTAATTATTTTTCTAATATGTAAGAATACTCATTTAATTATTTTCCTAATATTTAGGACTACTAATTCAACTAAATTTTATATATTACATTCTTCCTTATTTGGATTGCGTAGAAAAATTTAATATTTAGAACTTCAAAAGTATTAACATTTTATTTTATATAAAGTTGTACACTTTAATAAATTAAATATAAATGGCAAGAAAAGGAAAAAATTAAAAATATTAACCAAATAGGACGTAGCCACTTGGTATTTAAAAGTTTATCCTTTTGGACAGATACCAAGAATTCAATCAAAAAGGAAAGAGGACGTACGACGTTCTTGAAAGATGGCGGAGTAACTTTTTTAATGTTTTGATTTAGGTGAAACTCTTTTATATACTAAAATAATTTAAAATATACAAAATTATTTCCCACTCATTTGATTTTCTTACAATTTGACAAAAAAAAAATAATTATTCGATAAAATATAATTATAATTGAATATTTAAAATTTGGTATGAGCTAATACTAAGAATTTAAATCAATAAATATAATTTATATCTTTTATTTCTGAAAATAAATAATTGAGTATTTGAAATAGCTAATTACCAAAAATAATTAATTTCATTATTTTTCAAATTCATCATACAATTAAAACTATCTTCAGGTTGACAAAAATCTTGAGTTAAATAGATATGTTTCAATAAAAAAGACCGGCGATGATGAAAGAAATTAGAAAATAAAATCTAATCAATTATAATATAGTATTAAAATTTAACTTGGATAAAATTCAACATAGAAGAAATAAGAATGAAATAATAAGTATTCAAAATAAGTTGACATTTATATTATTTTTATTTTTCATCGATTAGTATTTTGTATACGTAATAAGTTATTGGTTGTAAAATACACATTCAGTATTAGTCAGTTTTAAACCTTACACCTTACATTGTTACTTAATTATTCAATTTTTCCTTAGAAAGTATATGACCTAGCTGTTCATTCCAATAACTCTAAAATAAAGATACAATATTTTTTAATTAGTGTTAATTTGATGATTGTTTGAAGAATTACAAGAAAAATATATAACGATTATTTCGATCATGTTAGATTTAATATTATGTCACAAAAACGACTACAATTTTGTAAGCTTACCCCTAAGGATATGCCTTTCAAATTAATATCAATATATGTGCTTAAATATTTTACGTGTGAACTAATTTCTTCTAAAAACTATATGACGACCCTCTTTATTCCAAATCTCTAAAAAATATATAATGATTTTTATTGATGGCCCTTTGAAGAATCCTAGTAAAAATATATAACAAAAATATCGAAATTTAATTATCAAAATACAGATATATCAATCATTTTAGACTCAATATCATGTTACATGAATTACTACCATTTTCGTAATATTTTTTCAAAAGATATGCCCTTCAAATTAAGAAGAAATACGTGTTCTCCAATCGAAATATGCAATGATCATTTTACCTTTTAAAATAAATTTGAGAATTATTATAAAACTAATTATTTTCAAATATAACGACAAATGGAGTTAACCAATATTAGAATTGTTTAAATACTAATTCCACTTGAATAATGATACATCAAAACTAAATATACTCTTTCAAATATAATTCTGAGTCATTTTCCGGTGTATTTTACTAGCTTACTTTAGTATTTTTTCGGAATGTATTTTCTCATTTTCAGGACATTTTGATTTTGTATTCATCTGAAATGCATGGATTATTAATTGTTTTGTGAAGTTCTATCCACTATTTATGTTTTCGATGACCATGTATACTACTGAAACTGAAAAGGAAGCATGCTAACTTTATTTATTAAAAAAGTGGCATAAATTAAGTTTAATTATTAATTGATGATTGAGGATTTTTATGAGACTTTTTTTTCTTAATTGAGTTAGTTATACGTACAATGTCAATATTAATGACTATTGTGAGGAACTTATAATTTTATTTCATAACTCAAATGTAACGACCCGACTGGTTATTTTGTGTTCTAGGACCCCGTGCCCCTAAATGATACTCCCCGTAGTTGCTTTTTCTGATTTATGACTTGCGGGGATGGGTAGTTCGAGGTTTGGAGGAGTTTGGAGTAGTATAGGGACACTTAGTTCTCTAAGTTGGCCTTAAAGGCCAAGTTTGACTTCAGTCCACGTTTTCAGTAAACGACCCCGGAATCGAGATCCAAAGATTTCAGTAGGTTCATATGATGATTTCGGACTTGGGCGTGTGTTCGGAACGGGTTTTGGATGAACCGGGAACATTTCGGCGCCAAATAGTGAAATAAGAATTTCCTTAAGTTCAAATTGATGTTTGGAACGTATTTTTGTGTTATCGAGGTCCAAATGGAATTCTGAGATCGGGAATAGTTCCGTTATGTCATTTATGACTTGCTTGCAAAATTTGGTGTCATTCCGAGTAGTATAGATAGTTTCAGCGCATTGTTAGCGAATTCAAAGAACTTGAAGTTCTTAAGTTTGATCCAATAGGTTTTGGGGTGTGATTTCTATATTTAGCGTTGTTTTGGACGTTCCGAAGGCTCGATCGAGTTCGTATTATGATTTGGGACTTGTTGGTATATTTGGACGGGGTCTCGGGTGGGCCTAGATGCCATTCGGGCATCGAGCGAGGAAAAAACTAGCCTAAAGTGATTGTTGGTGCACCAGGTCTGGTGCGACCGCACCTGCGGAAGTCCAGTCACAGGTGCGAGACCGCTCATGCGGTCCCAGCCTCGTATGTGCAACTCCTGAGGGAGTTGCCAAGTTCCGCAGGTGCGGGCCCTTTTCCGCAGAAGCGGAGCCGCAGGTGCGGACTCCCCATCGCAGGTGCGAAACCGGGCCCCCTTCCCCTTCTCCGCAGGTGTGAGACTTTTCTCGCAGATGCAAGACCGCAGGTGCGGTCCTCGAGCCGCAGGTGCAAAAAGCCTATAGGCAGTGCACTTCGATTTAAACTCGAGACTTAGCCATTTTTGGGCACTTTCTTTATTCTTGGGTGATTTTGAGAGCATGCAAGGAGGGTATTCGACCTAGCCACTCTAAGGTAAGTAATTCCTACTAAAAACTTAGCTTAATACTTGAATTCCTAGGTAGATTAACACCTTAAATTAGTGGAAATCATGGGTTTAGAGTAAAACCTAGGTTTTTGACAAAAATGGAAAATTTCCAAGAAATGTGTTACCGAATCGTACGAAAACCATATAATATTGATCCTTAGGCTATGGGTAAGTATTTCCTCCGGAAATTTCCGGAATCAGCATGTTGGCCCGGGGGTGTATTTTGAGATTTTGCAATTTAGGTTGAAATAATCATTTAAATAGGGAAATTTCATACTTTTGGGTGTAGATTGATTTATTTATGCAATATTTGACTAGTTTCGAGTCCTTGGGCGACAAATTTAGAGTTTCAGGAGCGTTCTTGACCCGGAAAGTAGGCTTGACACAAGGTAAGTCTCCTTTCTAACCTCGTAAGAGGGAATTGTCCCCATAGGTGAATAAAAATTATTGTATGTATTTATTTGTGGGGGATACACATGCACGAAGTGACGAGAGTCCGTGCATAACTACTATTATGCTATGTCGGGGAGTTTAGGAGTCACAAGCGTGCTTTATGTGCCGTAACTATAATCGTAAATGCTAATTTAGGTTGCCTAATATCAATGAATTATTAAATGAACACCTAAGAGGTTATATTCTGAAATTTATATGGTTGAAACCTTCTATGTAAGTATATTCTCTACTGAATTTCTTGATTCCTGTTATTTATGTGTATATATGCGGGAACCCGCATCGCATGTATGATTCGCGAGCGGCATAGCCCTACTATTATGTCAACCATGTCGCATGTTCGATTCGTGAGCGGTGTAATAGATGCATCTATGGTTCGAGCCATTCGACCCTTCGGCAGTGCACATTTATTTTCGCGTAGCGTCATCCATACATTCACGGCATGTTATGTGTTTGTTAGATTTTGGGTGTTCTGTGATTTTGTATATGTTAATACTATGAGAAATAAAAACTAGGTAAATTGTATGCTAGAAAACTTGACACGTACAGATAACGGTAAAGGATATTCAATGTTCCTGTCTTCATTATTGCTTATAAATTGCCATTCCTGCTTAATTTTAATCTTAAAACATATTATTCTGACCCTAGTAAGTGTCACGACGCCCTCTCGTCACTAATTCTTCGAGATTAGGCGGGATACTTACTGGGTAGATATTGTTTATGTACTCATGCTACACTCTGTACTTAATTGTACAAGTTCTGAGGCGGGTGCATCTGGGTATCAGCCCGGAGTTTGTCCTTGATTCATTTACCTGGTCTAGACTCCACGGTGAGCTGCTTCTCCTGGCAAGCAGCACTTTGGAGCTACCTTTTGTTTCTTTTCCATTTCTGTCTATACTTACTCAGACAGTAGGACAAACTTCTTATACTTTTGGTATTATTCTATTAGCTGCCTGTAGACTTGTGACACTAGTTCCTGGCACACACGTTAGTAGACTTTATTTTGGAATGTAAATCGTAAATTTAAAATTTCATGAACCTCTATTTTGGTATAAAATGCTCTAAGTTATCTGTTTCTACTTAATGTCCCAAAGATTAAGTTAAGCAAGTGTGGAAAAAATGTTTTATTTTTGGTAAACTACATAGAACTCACTAGTGGGAAATGGTTGGCTTGCCTGACTGAGGTATTGGGCGCCATCGTGACCTGGGTTGGGATTTAGGTCGTGACAACATGATATCAGAGCTCTAGGTTCACGTAGGTCTCACGAGTTATAGGCAAACCCAATAGAGTCTTGCGGATCGGTACAAAGACGTCTGTTTATCTTCGGGAGGCTATAGGGTCTTAGGAAATTTCTCTTTATTCATCTTCTATCGTGCGATTGATGGTATACTAAATCTCACTCTTCTATTCTCTCACAGATGGTGAGGACGCACGCAGCTGACGTTCCGGACCCGGGAGGGGCCGCTACCCCCGTCATCCGAGGTCGTGGTAGAGGCTGGGGGAGGGCACCGACCCGAGTTAGGGGAGTAGGACGTCCCAGGACTGTACCAGTTATACCCCCAGTAGATCCAGTAGAGGATCCCATCATTGAGGAGCATGGCGAGGTGCCTGCAGAAGATCCTGCCCCTTTGGACTTTATGACAGCTCCAGAATTTCAGGAGGTCATGGGCCGTATGATTAGGTTCATGGATACCATGACGCAGGCTAGTTTATTTCCAGCTGATCCGACCACATCTCAAGAGGGATGGGGAGCACAGACCCCTACTACACAGGCTGACGGTCATGCAGCAGCAGTATATCAGACCCTGGGCACACTTCCCGTGGGTGGGATTCAGCCAGTGGCAGCAGCAGCACCTGAGCCCAGACCAGCTGCGGACGACGATCCACAGAAGTTATTGGACAGATGGACCAAACTACACCCTCCTGTCTTCGGAGGTGAGCTACATGAGGATGCTCAGGACTTTATTGATAGGTGCAGGGACAAACTGCACAACATGAGGATACTGGAGTCCCATGGAGTTGACTTCACTACTTTTCAGCTAGAGGGGAGGGCCCGCAAATGGTGGCAGTCCTACATTCTTGGTAGACCGGCAGATTCTCCTCCCCTCACTTGGGAGCAGTTTACTCAGTTATTCCATGACAGATATATTCCACCCTCTGAGAGGGAAGAGCTGCGGTATCAATTTGAGCAGCTGGAGCAGGGTCAGATGTTAGTGACTGACTACGAGGCTAGGTTTTCTGAACAGTCTCGTCATGCACTCATGATACTTCCTACTAACGCAGAGAGAGTGCAGATATTTGTAGCCGGGTTACACTTAGGCATTAGGGCCAACATGGCCCGAGAGGTGGAGATGGGGACTCCTTATCAGCTTGTGGTAGAGATTGCCTACAGGATTGAGGGTTATCGGTCGAGGAGCAGAGAGCAGGGGCAGCAGGATAAAAGGGCTAGATTTTCTGGAGATTTCAGGTGCTCCAGCCAGGGACAGAGGCCAGTTTGGTAAGGGCCAGTCCATTAGGCCCCCATATTCAGCAGCACCACCACCACCTCGAGGTGCTCCCATGAGGCCTTATTTCAGCGTTATGCCAAAGAGTTCTTATCGCCCACCAGCCATTCAGGGGTCCTCCGGTGGGTATTCTAGTCATCAGGGGTCTTCCGGTCCTTATTTCAGTGTTATGCCAGAGAGTTCGTACCGTCTTCCAGCTATTCAGGGCCTCCAGGGAAGCAGGCTATGGTGCCTAGAGGTTGTTATGAGTGCGGGGATCCAGGCCATATTAAGAGGACTTTTCCCAGGCTTCGGGGCAAGGTCGTGCAGCAGAGTCATCAGCCTATAATTTCAGCACCGGCAGTTCGGCAACCCAGAGGTGGAGGACAGCTTGGTAGAGGTCGTCCTAGAGGTGGAGGCCAGGAAGGGGGAGCCCCGCCAGTTCCTTTTCATTCCGGTGAAGGCCAGTCGTCCGTCGCTCCAGCCAGATTCTATGCTATTCCGGCCAGATCAGATGCAGTGGCCTCAGACGCCGTGATCACATGTATTATTTCAGTTTGCGGTAGAGATGCATCGGTATTATGTGATCCAGGGTCCACTTATTCATATGTATCATCCTTATTCGCTCATTCCCTGGATATTCCCCGTGAGTCTTTGGGTACTCCTATTTATGTGTCCACTCCTGTGGGTGATTCTGTGGTTGTGGACCGAATTTATCGGTCCCGTGTGGTTACATTCTGTGGGTTCGAGTCCAAAGCAGACCTCATGTTGCTTGATATGGTTGATTTTGTGGTTATCATGGGCATGGATTGGCTATCTCCCTATCATTCCACTCTAAATTGCCATGCCAAGACTGTTACTCTAGCCATGCCTGAGCTGCCGAGATTGGAGTGGAGAGGTTCCTCAGTTAGTGTCGCTAGTCGGGTTATTTCCTTCCTGAAGGCTCGACATATGGTCAAGAAGGGTTGTTTGGATTATCTTGCTTATGTGCGGGACACCACCGCCGAGTCTCCGACGATTGATTCAGTGCCAGTAGTTCGAGAGTTTGATGATGTATTCCCTTCAGACCTTCCAGGCATGCCACCGGATCGTGACATTGATTTCTGCATTGACTTAGCTCCAGGAACCCAGCCCATATCTATTCCCCCATACCGTATGGCTCCGAAGGAATTAAAGGAACAACTTGAGCAGTTGTTATCTAAGGGGTTTATCAGACCGATCGTATCGCCTTGGGGTGCTCCAGTGTTATTTGTGAAGAAGAAGGATGGGACTATGCGAATGTGTATTGACTACCACCAGTTGAACAAGGTCACCATCAAGAACAAGTATCCGTTGCCGCGTATAGATGATTTGTTTGACCAGTTGCAGGGTGCTCGGGTGTTTTCTAAGATTGACTTGAGATCGGGGTACCATCAGCTGAAGATTCGGGACTCGGATGTTTCGAAGACAGCCTTTCCTACGAGATATGGTCATTACGAGTTCCTGGTGATGTCCTTTGGCTTGACTAATGCCCCATCAGCATTTATGGACTTGATTAACTGAGTGTTCAGGCCTTATATTGATTATTTTGTCATTGTCTCCATTGATGACATCCTGATTTACTCACGTAGCCTGGGGAGCACGAGCAGCATCTTAGAGTTGTTCTTCAGACCTTGCAAGAACAGAAGTTGTATGCTAAGTTCTCCAAGTATGAGTTTTGGTTGGATTCTGTGGAATTCTTGGGGCATGTGGTATCCGGAGAAGGTATCAAGGTTGATCCTAAGAAGATTGAGTCAGTTCAGAGTTGGCTACGCCCTACTTCAGCTACAGAGATCAGGAGCTTCTTGGGTCTAGCGGGTTATTGTCGTCGATTTGTGGAGGGTTTTTCATCCATTGCAGCTCCTCTTACTAGATTGACCTAGAAGAATGCCCCATTTTGATGGTCCGACTAGTGTGAGGCGAGCTTTTAGAAGCTCAAGACAACATTGACCTCAACACCGGTTCTAGTGTTGCCTTCCGGCTCTGGGATGTATACGGTCTATTGTGATGCTTCACGCATTGGTTGGGTTGTGTGCTGATGCAGGAGGGATGAGTTGTTGCATATGCTTCATGGTAGTTGAAAGATCATGAGAAGAATTACCCTGTGCGTGATCTGGAGTTGGCGGCGATTGTTCGTGCTCTTAAGATTTGGAGGCATTACTTTTATGGGGTGCCTTGTGAGGTTTATACAGATCACCGCAGTCTGCAGCACTTGTTCAAGCAGATGGATCTTAATTTGAGGCAGCGCAGATGGCTGGAGTTGCTGAAGGATTACGACATCACCATTCTTTATCATCCGGGCAAAGCGAACGTGGTAGCGGATGCCTTAAGCAGGAAGGCGGAGATGGGTAGTTTGGCTTTTATTTCAGCAGGGGAGAGACCTCTAGCTTTGGACATCCAATCCTTGGCTAATCGCCTGGTGAGGTTGGACCTTTCCGAGCCCATCCGGGTTCTTGCTTGTGTGATGGCCCAGTCTTTATTATTGGGGGGAGATCCATACTCGGTAGTATGATGATCCGCACTTGGTGGCTCTCCGGGATATAGTGGTACATGGTGGTGCCAAGGAGGTTTCTATCGACGAGGATGGTGTTCTGAGACTTCAGGGTCGCTTATGTGTCCCCAATGTTGATGGCCTAAGGGAGAGGATTCTAGAAGAGGCTCATAGTTCTCAGTATTCTATTCATACTGGTGCTACGAAGATGTACCGCGACTTGAGGTAGCATTTCTGGTGGAGACGAATGAAGAAATACATAGTGGAGTATGTAGCTAGGTGTTTAAATTGCCAGCAGGTTAAGTATGAGCACTAGAGGCCAGGAGGCCTACTTCAGCAGATGCCTATACCTGAGTGGAAATAGGAGCGCATCACTATGGACTTCGTAGTTGGATTGCCTCGGACCTTGCGGAAGGTTGATGCAGTTTGGGTCATTGTGGACAGGTTGACCAAGTCGGCACATTTCTTTCCAGTAGCTACTACTTATACTTCTTAGAGGTTGGCCGAGATCTACATTCGGGAGATAGTTCAGTTGCACGGTGTGCCTGTGTCCATTATATCAGATCGAGATCCTCATTTCACCTCGTATTTCTGGAAAGCCGTATAGAGTGAGTTAGGCACCCGAGTAGAGCTCAGCACAACATTTCACCCTCAGACCGACGGGCAGCCGGAGCGGACAGTTCAGATATTGGAGGACATGCTCAGAGCATGTGTGATTGACTTTGGAGAGTAGTGGGACCAATTCTTGCCTTTGGCCGAGTTTGCTTATAATAATAGTTATTAGTGCAGCATTGAGATGGCTCCATTTGAGGCCTTGTATGGTCGGCAATGTCGTTCCCCCATCGGGTGGTTTGAGCTTGCGAGGTTAAGCTATATGGCACCGATCTGGTAAAGGATGCTTTGGAGAAGGTGAAGTTGATTCAGGAGAGACTTCGCACAGCTCAGTCCAGATAGAAGAGTTACGTGGATCAAAAGGAGCGTGATGTATCATTTATGGAGGGCGAGAAAGTTCTGTTGAAGGTCTCACCGATGAAGGGTATTATGAGGTTTGGGAAGAAGGCAAAGCTAAGCCCGAGGTTTATAGGCCCATTTAAGGTGTTGAGACGAGTTGGGGAGGTTGCTTATGAGCTTGATTTACCTCCCAGTTTATCAGGGGTTCATCTGGTCTTTCATGTGTCCATGCTCCGGAGGTATCACGCCGACTTCTCTCATGTGGTAGATTTCAGTACCATTCAGCTAGATGAGAGGTTGGGTTATGAGGAGGAGCCAATGACTATAATTGACTAGCAGGATCGCCAGTTGAGGTCCAAGAGGGTTTCCACCGTAAAGGTCCAGTGGAGGGGCCAACCAGTCAAAGAGGCGACTTGGGAGTCCGAAGAGGACATGCGGAGCAGATATCCCTACTTATTAGCACTCCCGGTATGATTCTAGGCCTGTTCGAGGACGAACATTTGTTTAAGAGGTGGAGAATGTAACGACCCGACCGGTCATTTTGTGTTCTAGGACCCCGTGCCCTTAAATGAGACTCCCCATAGTTGCTTTTTCTAATTTATGACTTGCGGGGACGGGTGGTTCGAGGTTTGGAGGAGTTTGGAGTAGTATAGAGACACTTAGTTCCCTAAGTTGGCCTTAAAGGCCGGGTTTGACTTCAGTCAACATTTTCAGTAAACGACCCCAGAATCAAGATCCAAATATTTTAGTTGGTTCGTATGATGATTTCAGACTTGGGCGTGTGTTCGGAATGGGTTTGGATGACCCCAGAACATTTCGGCGCCAAATAGTGAAATAAGAATTTCCTTAAGTTCAAATTGAGGTTTGGAACGTGTTTCTATGTTATCGAGGTCCAAATGGAATTTCGAGACCGGGAATAGTTGCGTTATGTCATTTATGAGTTGCTTGCAAAATTTGGTGTCATTCCGAGTAGTATGGATAGGTTCGGCGTATCGTTAGCGAATTAAAAGAACTTGGAGTTCTTAAGTTTGATCCAATAGGTTTTGGGGTATGATTTCTAGATTTAGCACTGTTTCGGACGTTCCGAAGGCTCGAGTGAGTCCGTATTATGATTTGGGACTTGATGGTTATTTGGACGGGGTCTCGGGTGGTCCCAGATGCCATTCGGGCATCGAGCGAGGCAAAAACCAGCCTAAAATGACTGCTGGTGCACCAGGTTTGGTCTGACCGCACCTGCAGAAGTCCAGTCACAGGTGCGAGACCGCTCCTGCAGTCCCAGTCTCGCAGGTGCGACTCTTGAGGGAGTTGCCAAGTTTCGCAGATGCGGGCCCCTTTCCGCAGAAGCGAAGCCGCAGGTGCGGACTCCCCATTGCAGGTGCGAAACCGGGCCCCCTTCCCCTTCTCCCCAGGTGCGAGACTTTTCTTGCAGATGCGAGACCACAGGTTCGGTCCTCGAGCCGCAGGTGCGAAAAGCCTGTAGGCAGTGCACTTTGATTTAAACTCAGGGCTTAGCCATTTTTGGGCACTTTCTTCATTCTTGGGCGATTTTGAGAGCATGCAAGGAGGATATTCGACCTAGCCACTCTAAGATAAGTAATTCCTACTATAAACGTAGCTTAATACTTGAATTCCTAGGTAGATTAACACCTTAAATTAGTGGAAATCATGGGTTTAGAGTAAAACCTAGGTTTTTGACAAAAATGGGAAATTTTCAAGAAATGTGTTACGGAATCGTATAAAAGCCATATAATATTGATCCTTAAGCTATGTGTAAGTATTTCTTCTGGAAATTTTTGGAATCCGAGCATGTGGGCCCGGGGGGTGTATTTTTGGATTTTACAATATAGGTTGAAATAATAATTTAAATAGGGAAATTTCGTACTTTTGAGTATAGATTGATTTATTTATGCAATATTTGACTAGTTCCGAGTCCTTGGCCGACAAATTTGAAGTTTCGGGCGCGTTCTTGACCCGGAAAGTAGGTTTGACACGAGGTAAGTCTCCTTTATAACCTCGTAAGAGGGAATTGTCCCCATAGGTGAATATAAATAATTGTATGTCTTTATTTGTGGGGGCTACGCACGCACGAAGTGACGAGAGTCCGTGCGTAGCTACTATTATGCTGTGTCGGGGGGTTTAGGAGTCACAAGCATGCTTTATGTGCCGTAACTATAATCGTAAATGTAATTTTGGTTGCCTAATATCATTGAATAATTAAATGAACATCTAGGAGGTCATATTCTGAAATTTATATGGTTGAAACCTTCTCTATAAGTATATTCTCTACTAAATTTCTTGATTCCTATTATTTATGTGTATATATGCGGGAACCCGCGTCGCATGTATGATTCGCGAGCGGGGTAGCCCTACTATTATGTCAACCGCGTCGCATATTCGATTCATGAGCGGTGTAATAGATGCATCTATGGTTCGAGTCGTTCGACCCTTCGACAATGCACATTTATTTTCGCGTCGCGTCAGCCGTACGTTCACGGCATGTTATGTGTTTGTTAGATATTGGGTGTTCTGTGATTTTGTATCTGTTAAATACTATGAGAAATGAAAACTAGGTAAATTGTATGCTAGAAAACTTGACAAGTACAGATAACAGTAAAGGATATTCAATGTTCCTGTCTTCATTATTGCTTATAAATTGTCATTCCTGCTTAGTTTTACACTTAAAACATATTATTCTGACCCTAGTAAGTGTCACGTCGACCTCTCATCACTACTTCTTCGAGATTAGGCGGGATACTTACTGGGTACATATTTTTTGTGAGCACGTGATTTTTACTCACCATATCATCCTATAAAAATCTCAACAAATTAATTGATTTTTATGAATTTCGGTTGATTTTTAGTGATTAATCGTGAATTGTTTGCATTTGCATATTCATAATTCATCTTTTAAAATTATTAAAATCGCATCACTATTATCGAAGAATTATGAACTTATAGTTTGTGATTAATTTAAACTTTTNCCAGATTGGGCCAAAATAACCCACGCCCAAATATGATCTCTACACCACCCCATCTGCCCAGCCCAAGGTTTACCCGGCATGCCCCCCACCCCCAGTAACCAAAACGACCCCGCTTTTCCCTAGAGCCATCCCAGCCGTTGATCAAAATCAATCGAACGGTTGGGAACCTCACACCCCTAGAGTATAAAAATGTTCCAAATCCCCCCTACCCCCCATTAACTAAAGTCTAATACCCCCTCCTCCCAACTCGTCTCTCACTCCCTTCAGAGACCAGCCGACCTCCGCCCAGTTCCCTCGTACCCCCGCCATCTGCCGCCCTAGATCCGCCGGCCGGAAATCGCCTCCGGCGGCGGAGCTTCTCCAATCAACCCCAACTTTTAACCAGACGATCCCCACGACCTTCTCAACCCCGTCCCACTATCAATTTCACCAAACACCCGTTCAATCTCCTCCAATTTCAAATCTGAAAAAAAAACTAAACCCTAGTTCTCTCCCACGAGTTGATTCGAAGACTTTCAATGGCTCTAACCTACACGGATCGATAGCTCTCAATGAGGGCTATTGATTTCTGTGGGTTTGAGTCATTTTCAAACCCCACCGGAGTCCGGCCAAGGTCCGGCGACCTCCAATTTTCCGGCCAAACCCTCTAACGGGTATTCTTCCTCTTTCCTTACTATTTTACGTGCTGTTAAAACCAAAATTGCATGTTAATCACTTCTTTTAGGTTATTTCAGTTTAAGTAATTTCTTTTATTTCTTCTTCTTTCTTTCTTTCTTCTTTCTTCTTCTATTGCTGCCTCTAACTGTTTACTACTTTTAAGATTAGATTCTTTGCCTTTCATTTGTTCATGTTATTAGCAGTTTCTGTTGGTATGTGTTTGGATTAGCCGAACCCGCTTAGATGATTGGAATAATTCAAATTAGGTCTTAAATAAGTTTTAACAAAAACCATTTCATGTATCTCTGTGTTTATTAGTCTTTTCCTATTCTCATAGTTTTCTCCTCATGAGACAGAATCATGTGTGTTGGTTTAGGATTACTGTTCTAGTTCGTTTTGTGTGATTTACTTTTGCTTCTATTAAATCTCAAGTTAACAGCATGCCTTAGTCATTCTAAAAGCTTAGTAATATGAATTCCTTGTAATCCTGTCCATGATCCCTCTCTATGTGTTTTCCTAGTTCATTGATAGTTGTCCAGAATACTGATAGTCATATGGTTAGGAGTTTTATTTGCTTAAGTCATATGTCTGTTCATAATTTGAAATGTCAAAGTAAAGGTTTCTGGTCTTTAGTTTCTTGTTATTGATTGCCGTTAGTTAATTGCTAATAAGGTTCGTTGTTTGATTGATTATATGCTTAATTGTGTGATTAGTTGAGGTTAATGAGATGGGATTTCCTAATTGTCCCTGCTTAGGTATCTAGTCAACTAGGTCTTAAACAATTAACTGAAACAAATCATTAACCTAAGCTCAAGGATTTGAATTGACTAACCTAAGTTTAAGTAATCGAGTTAATTAGTTCCAATTAATCCAGTTTAGGCTAATAATACCTATTAGTCCTAGTTAACTAAAGAATATAGCTAGGGTTAACTAACCAAAGTTAATTCCTAGTTAACTAGTGAATCTAACTAGTGTTAGTTAACTAGAGTTAAATAATAACCCAAGTGAGTAACCCTGGTTACCTAATTGTAAATATAGGGAGTTCAAGGGGTATATTAGGTGATGTAGATTAGGAAGTCAGATTTTTTAAGGGTAAAAGGTTATTTTCTAAAGAGGAAGGTTCTAAAAGAGGGGCAGTTGTCCCAAAGATAAAGTTGACAACTGCCCTATATACTATTTTCAGCCTTTTGGATTGGGAATATTCCAAAAGGGATCCCATTCTCAAATATCCTATAAATAGACCCCCTCCCTTTAGTCTAAGGAACTTTTTTGACACTCTGAAAAAAAAACACTCTCTTCTATCTACTGAAAAATTCTGAAAAATACAGAAATACCTTCCATTAGAAAACAAAAAGTTTCAAAAAAAAAGTATTATTAGAGAGGAAAATCTGATTTCTTTTTGAAAACAAGCTCACAAATAGATGGCCTAGTTCAGCTCCTATCTTCTTTTTGGATTCTGATTTCTGGAAGTTTTTCTTCAAGCATTCATACTCGAGATTTCTAGGTTAATTATTGCTGGGCTGCTTGGTCTTTTCTTTGGTTGATCTGCTTCTGTTGCTGCTGAATCTGTCTCCTCTTAGCTTTTTTTTAGTGTCTGCCTGACCTTTATTTGGTCAGGATCCTTGTTATTTTCTCTTCAAATGAGGTATGTAACATTGAACCTTGAATGAAATTGTTTAGACTCAGAATTTGTTGTTAGTTTGATGCTGAAATGTTTGACTCTTGCTATGTTTCGAGATTATGTCAAGCTGAATCTTCTTCTCCTTGTTCTTGATATATAAATTTGAAGTAAGACTGGTTGATGTGACATTAATGAATCTGAATATGTATTGTGTGTGCAATATCTAAATCTTTGGAATCATTCTGTTTGCCTTTCAGTCAGTTAAAATGCTTTGAGTATTGTTAGCTATTAGTTTTGTGTTAGTCCACTAGTGGAACAATCTGCACTAGGATGTTGAACCTGACCTTTTCTATGGTCGAGTTCTTTCCATAAGAGTGCAGAAATACGCTTTTGATTGAGTCTCTTTGGTCAATGAAGAGATTCAACAAGCAAGTCTCTAGGTAGTTTAGAATGTTGGCACTAGGGTAGATGGATCTAACTTCTTAATAGTCAAATTCACCCCATGGTGGTGCATAAACAGTAGCCTGAGGTATTGGAAATCACCTCCTTTTACGGATAAAGTGGGTAATCAAAAGGCTCTCCAGAGTAAAGAATCTAAATTCCTTAATATGATCAGATTTATTCTCTAAAAAGGGCCTAAAAATCAAAATTGTGGTATAAGTATGAGTTGAATGTCAATAGACATAAAAGATGACCTCATTGGAAATGATTCTGACCCCCTTTTATGGTGAGATTCAGTCCATAAAAAGGCATGAAACAGCATAAGGGTAGATGAACCTGACCCTTTATAATGGTCATGTTCACCCCATATTCTAGATGCTTAGAGATTAGCTTATCACCCTTCAAGGGTAAAACATGAGGTAATCAACAAAGGCTCTAGAGTAGGGAATGTGAATCTTCCGAATGGTTAGATTCACTCTCTCGACATGCCTAAATAATCAAAGTCAAGGAATAAGTATGGACTGAAGGTCCAAGGTATGAAAAAATGACATTCTGGAGTTGAGTTTGACCCTTTTATGGTCATATTCACGCCAAGCAAGTACATAAATGATTCTGCCTTTAGAACAGTTAAACATAAGCATTATCAGGATTAGAATTGACCTTCTCATGGTCAGTTAGGTTCTGATGGATGCATAACACCTAATTAGTTAGGGTGTTCTACAGATTACAAAGGAGGGCTCAAATGTAGGGCCTTAAGGGAATTCAAGTCAGACAAATTAGTCAAAATCTTCATTTTAGTTTTCTTTCTTCTGGAAAATGTATCTTGATAGTAGTAGTCAAGCTATAATTCATCTGTAATTTATTTTCAGAACTGTTGTAATATAAGACTGGACATTATATTTGCAATTTCAGGAAATGTGTGTATTTAGTTTCAGATTTTAATCTAGATTCGAACGGATATTTTTAGACAGTTTAACATTTGAAAATGGGCCAAACTATTGACAATGGCTTGACATGGCTTAAAATAGCTTGAACACGATTTCTGGGGCCTGAAAATACGAAAAGCTTTTAGCCTCATGGTTTTGTGTCTTCAAAAATTAAATACAGGCATCAATTGTTTAAGTATTCAGATTTGATTAAAAATTCAAAAGCGTTCTTTTTCGAAACCTCTTTTCTACAACTTCGTGCTCAAATTGGTCTGCCTAAACACCCTCTAAATACCCACTGAAATTCTGAGAAAAATGATTATTTTTAGATCAAAGGAGTTTCGAAGTATATACAAATATGATTTTATAATTTAAGGCGTTTCTCATCAGATCCACTTCGTATTTTTCAAATTCCAGAATCCATAACCACATGTAGGGTTTAATATATGAAACATATATGCATGGGTCTAGGATATCCGAATTTGATAAAACCATTCAATTAATGATCTATATGTTTATTTGACCTTTCAAGTATGTAATTTGTCAACCTGTAAATTTTTCCTCGTTAATATGTTGTAATTAAGATGTATAGTTACTCTATCTTGCGAAATTAGCCACAATTAGGATTGGCCAAAGGGTTAAACGATAAAAATGGGGCTAAAATGTGGTCATAGTCCAAGTATCTTTTCCTTTAGGCTAGTGAACTTAATTTTAGATAATTCTCTACATATCCTCTAGGCAGAAAGGAAAAATACCCCTTTTGTTTGAAATTCAGTAAGTGATCGAAAATTACCTCAAATTACCATAACCTACACTCGGGAGTGGCAACTCATGCCCCCGACCCTCAACTCTAAACAATTAATAAAAACGCACATAGCAAGCACGGGTGCATTTCATGTGACGTGTTTCCCGTGTGCTCAAAAATAACAAATGCACGCCATCGTGATTTGTTTAAGATTAAATCCATAAACATCCTAATTGATCTTAAAACTAAAATGCTCCTTCAAATAGAAAACATAAAGAATAATCAAACATCGTCTCAAATAGGCACTATAAAACCGTCACGGCCATAGTCTTGACTACGTAATCTACACCCGGGTGTGAAAACTCATGTCCCCTTCTTCAACTTCAAATTATAATAAAAATTACATATTGTAATTGCGGGTGCATTTCATGTGGCGCAGTTATAATATGTCCAAAAACAAACAAGTGCACGCCATCGTGACTTGTTTCAAGATAAATTCATAAATATTAAAAAGTGGCTAAAAAGTTAAAAAGGCTATATGCACAATAGGATAAAATACGTGAATAATTAGATAATTAGGCCAAATATTAATAGTTAAGCGATCGTGCTAGAACCACGGAATTCGGGAGTGCCTAAAACCTTCTCCCGGGTTAACAGAATTCCTTACTTGGATTTCTGGCCGCAGACATTTTAAATAGAGTCAAAATTTCCTCGATTTGGGATTTTAAAATAAAACGGTGTCCCGGAGCATCGTCAAAATCCGGGTGGCGACTCTGAAAACTAAAATAAATCCCAAATCCGAATAATGTCACTTTAATTGAAAAAACTCCCTTATTACCCCTTCATTAACCCGGGGTAGTGAAAAAGGAGGTGCGACATTGTTTATGTACTCATGCTACACTCTGTACTTAATTGTACAGGTTCTGAGGCGGGTGCATCTGGGTATCAGCCTGGAGTTCGTCCTTGATTCATTTACCTGGTCTAGACTCCACGGTGAGCTGCTTCTCTTGGCGAGCAGCACTTTGGAGCTATCTTTTGTTTCTTTGATATTTCTGTCTATTCTTACTCAGACAGTAGGACAGACTTCTTATACTTTTGGTATTATTCTATTAGCTGCTTGTAGACGTGTGACACTAGTTCCTGGCACACATGCTAGTAGACTTTATTTTGGAATGTAAATCGTAAATTTAAAATTTCATGAACCTCTATTTTGGTATAAAATGCTCTAAGTTATCTGTTTCTACTTAATGTCCCAAATATTAAGTTAAGCAAGTGTGGAAAAAATATTTTGTTTTTGGTAAACTACATGGAACTCACTAGTGGGAAATGGTTGGCTTGTCTGACTGAGGTATTGGGCGCCATAGCGATCTGGGTTGGGATTTGGGTCGTGACATCAAACACTTATTGAGATAGGATACATGCGCGATGTGCGTACCCTGAACGATTTTTTTATTATATTGAACGTAAAATTATATTGGATAAAAATTATAACTACAATTAAATATTTAAAACTTGGGATGAGCTATTATTAAGATTTGAATAAACAACAAAAAAATCTCTTTAAAGTTAAGAACAATCCTAATTAACCAAAAAAATCTTTGATTTAAATAATTTACGAAAAATTCAAGTCATATTTTTCGAAATTTATAATAAAATAGATTATGATATAGTAGTAAGAGTCAACCTGTTAAAAATGTAAACGTTGAAAACAATAAGAATGAAACATTAGAAGTTAGTTGCCATTAATTAATTTTCTTTTTGGTCTTAAATTAGTTCAATGTGAGAACTTAAACATAAATTTGAGCTATTGCAATAAAAGTTAAAGATATGAAGGTTTGCTAAAAGTACTATAAAATGTTAAAATCCACAAAATGTTATAAATATATATTATATTATGGAGTTCATAAGCTTCCTGAAGAAGGTTATCCATATAGGGCTCCACCGTAAATATGTTTATCTATTTGGTACTCTATTGGAAATAAGCTTCCTGAAGAAACTTATCATTTCGGTACTCCTTTATGGATAAATATTACTACCGATAGAAGATTATCTGTATCTGGTGCAATAGCAACTTACAAGCAGCTTACACAACAACTTGCAGTAGCAGCTTACAAGCAGCTTATACAACAACTTGCAGTAGCAGCTTACAAGCAACTTGTGTAGCAACTTACACAACAACTTCCTTTCTTCTATAAATAGAGGAGATTTCATTTCATTATGTACATCAGTTTGAAAATTGAATAAGACTTCAATCTCTCTCTATCTATACTTGTCTTCAGTTTATTTTTTTATAGTCGTTATTTCATAACACGTTATCAGCACGAGACTCTGTCTTGAGAACATACTTTGAAAGACGTATTACTATAGTTATCCTTGTCCGAAGGCATCGGTTCTCGCTGTAAGTAAGATCAAACTGTTGTATTTATGGATTTCTACCATTTTTACAGTGGGTTAAGCGATTGATATTTCTTTGGCGTCAGTATTTTATTTCCATATTAGCAAAGTAAGCATGGAAATAATTCTATGTTTGGCTTAAAGGTTTTACTATATCACTTTGTCTTTATAAACGACAAATTATTTTTCCTTGATGCTTTGCTATCTTGAAGTAGGTTTGTAGCAAAGGACTTGTGACATTAATTTTTGCACTTTCATATATTGCTTAACTCTAACTATTTGTCGAGTGGAGTTAGCGAGAGTCTATGTATATAAATCAGATCCAATTGCCATAATTAAGAATTCTACTCAAAAGGTTAGTACTTCCTTCATATCAGAAATTCATGTTTCTTGCTACTAACAATATGATTTTTGTTCATTGATCCTAAGGAGCATAACCAATTCACTTAGAAGTTCATGCCATAAATTTGTTCTTGAAGAAAAATATTGCGAGAATGGACCATGGTTTATTATTTTCATCTTTATTGATGCCTAAGTATGGAAGTTTTCAAAAAATATAGTCACCGGCAGTGGCATATTTCCTAAGTCTTGTTATGACTTAATTGTATGGTTCACTTAAACTCTAGCAGAGTTTGCAAGAAATATACAACCACCAGAAGTGGTTGTGTTTCGTATATCTCATTGTAATTAAGTTTTGTTAACCACCAGAAGTGGTATATGCCTATGACCACCAGAAGTGATAATTCAGGCTTTCTATGGTTACATTGAAGATAAGTTAGAGAAAATTTCTCTATATTACTTGCATGCCTCTATTTGCTCCTGAAGTAGCATTTCTAAGCCATCACACAATTTGGTGTGATTAATGCACGTTCAGATAATTATGTTCCATTACCTGAAGGTAATATGATTGAGAGAATATATACTCAATATTTCGTACTTTAAATTTTCTCCTGAAGAAGTAACACATTTTGAAATTTCCTCCTGAAGTAGGAAAATATTATGAAAGTGTGTCTTTCCGTGCTTAAACAAAATAATGATTTATTCAAAGTTATTTTTTAAGCACATTTTCATTCTCTGGAGTGAATGAAGAAATATCCTTACTCACCTCCTGAAGAGCTAGAATAACAGAGGATATAAATATTATTTTGTGGCATAAAAATCATTACCGCACGTACCTGTTGTACGTAAAACATCTTGGAAATTCTAGAATGCTTTCTACTGCACCACATTAATATATTATGGTTAGTTATTGAGCTACCCGAAGGAAATAACAACTCATATATCTTTCCTTGAAGGATGTATTAACTATGTGGTTGCCGCTTAGATATAAAATATTCAGATGTTAATGGCATTTCTCCCTGAAGGAGACATTCGTCACAAAGTTGGTGGTAAAATTACTGAAATTCTTAATTTCTTACATTTATAAATTTAGTATTGTCTTTCTATTGTTCATTTGGTTATGATTTTTTTTATCATGACACCAGAAGTGTCTGAGCGATATTTGATAACACAAAATTTATCAAAAACTCCTGAAGAGCTAATTGTTTATCTAGTAGACACATGACACCAGTAGTGTCCGATAAATATTAGATTGTAGATAATAAACGAAGTCTCTAGAAGAGTTTATATACAAATATGTCATTCTTATTATATGATTATGGTCAAAGCATATGTTGTAGTAAACCTGAAGTTTACTAATACAAATGGCTATCATATTGAGACTACAAATGACTAGAAGATTGAAGATCTTCATGTTTCCACAATCATAGGGGGTAAAATAATATATGTGAGAAGTTACCTGTCTTATTCTTCAATTTGTAGTACGTCATGTATCACGGTAAACCAGAAGTTTACTAATGCAAAAGCCGTCACAGTAAACCAGAAGTTTTACTGAGGCAAAAGTAGCTACAATAAATCAGGAATTTGCTGATACAAAAGTAGCCACAGTAAATCAGAAGTTTACTAGTACAAAAGTTTATGACATAGTAAACCAGAAGTTTACTAAGAGTTGGAACTCTAGAAGAGCTCCAAAAGGCAATTGAGTATCTTGAGAAAGAATTTGAGATGAAAGATATAGGAAAGACAAAAGTTTGCCTCGGTCTGCAAATTGAACATTTACCAGACGATCTTTATCCATCAATTTGCCTATACAAAAAATGGTCTTAAAACGCTTTTACATGGACAAAGCGCACCCGTACACCACTGGTTGTTCGATCACTTGAAGTAAATAAGGATTTTTTCCGACCTCCAGAAGAGGATGAGGAACTCCTTGGTCTCGAAGTACCCTATCTCAGTGCAATTAGTGAACTAATGTATCTTGCTAATGCTACAAGGCCTGATACAACATTTTCTGCTAATTTGCTAGCAAGATATGACTCTTCTCCTACACAGAGTCTTTATCATGAGGAGTAAAGTATGCAATGTACTCTTTTTTCCTTGCTCAGGTTTTTTCCCACTGGGCTTTTCCTGGTAAGGTTTTTAATGAGGCAGCTTTCAATGTATATTATTAGTGTGCTCTTTTTCCTTGACTAGGATTTTTCCCACGGGGTTTTTTCCTAGTAAGGTTTTAACGAGGCACATAATAATGAACATCCAAGGGGGAGTATTACGAAAATATTATTGTGGATGTCCATTTATTACTCTGTTGTAGATAATCTTCCTGAAGAAGATAATCCATCTAGTACTCTATTGAAGTTTATCTACAAGCAGTTGATGCAGGCAGGTTGCAAGCAACTCAATGAAATGACTTGCAACAGCTTCTTGGTTTGATGAGATTAGTTTAAATCGATCGGAAATAGTGGTGGATAATATTCTCTACAAATTCAACTTTTGAGAAGATGGTATACAAGATTGGAATGCGGAGACTCAAATATTTGAAACAAGGTTTTCATCAGGGGGAGTAAAATACGCGATGCACTCTTTTTTCCTTACTAAGGTTTTTCCCCACAGGGTTTTCCTTATAAAGTTTTTAATGAGGCACCTAGCAATGCGTCTTACTAAATAAGTGTACTCTTTTTCCTTCACTAGGATTTTTCCCACGGTGTTTTTCCTAGTAGGGTTTTAATGAGGCACATTATCTTTTAATGAACATCCAAAGGGGAGTATTATAAATATATATTATATTATGGATGTTCATAAGCTTCCTGAAGAAGGTTATCCAAATGGGACTCTGCCGTAAATATGTTTTTCTATTTGGTACTCTATTTCGGTACTCCTTTATGGATAAAAATTACCACCGATAGAAGATTATCTGTATCTGGTGCAGTAACAGCTTACAAGCAGCTTACACAACAACTTGCAGTAGCAGCTTACACAACAACTTCCTTTCTTCTATAAATAGAGGAGATTTCATTTCATTATGTACATCAGTTTGAAAATTGAATAAGACATCAATCTTTCTCTATCTATACTTGTCTTCAGTTGATTTCTTTATAGTCGTTATTTCATAACACAAAAAAAATTATACACGCTGATCCATATTCAGTCTAGTTTCACACTTCATATTCGTTATTGTTTGTACCATAAATAGAACCCCCGGCAGTTGAAGACATTTTCACCCTTAGAATCAGAATCATATGACACCAGCTCCAGTTTACCATCCAATATAACAGCAGTATCTCATAAATTATCTGTAGCAACTGATGGGAAATTATCAGCGACATAATTGAGTAATCAGACATTTCGATATCAATACTGGACAAGTAAAGATCAGGATCAGTCCGCAGACGCCAGTGGATCCATCTTGTAACCAATGACGGAAGCAGGATTACCGCCAAAGGGGTTCAAAAAAAGGAAAAAGTTAAAAAAGTTGTAGCTGGTGGGAATAGAACCAATGACCTTACAAAAGTTTTGAACCCCTTGACCACTAAGCTATGCTTTTGAGTTGCGTCAAGAGGATCACTTACGTATACAATGTAATTTTTTGACGATGGAGGTTCGGGTGAACATCCTTCCGCCCCCTAAATCCGCCCTTGCTTGTCACCAATTGCATAGTAGGCCATACAAGGGAAGGTATTGGAGAAAGGCGTAATAGTAGGTATTATATGATTTATCAAATCGTTACAAATAACTATCCTTCTCATCTAAGGAGAGAATAATGGTCTCCGATCCACAAATAGCTGGAGCATTTTCTCTCATGGTACACAATAAATTTTTTTTTTGATGAGGTTGGTACACAATAAAAATTTTATAGCACAAATAACAAACTGACGGGCCTACAATTAGCTTCTACCTGAAATTAAGGAGCGGAACTTCAAAATGTTGATGATTTGCAGGATAAGTAGTGACATGGTAGAGCACATCATCAAAATGTAATGTATAAGAGGACTGCAGAGAATTAAGCATGAAGAGCAGCAACTTTTTGAGCCAAATCATCGACTTCCTCGTTTGCCTCTTCAATTGGCTCTTCCTATGAAAACATTATCAATAAGAATAAGTCCTGTCAAATGACGAAACTACAACAACAACAACAATAACAACAACAACAAATAACCCATTGTAATCTCACAAGTGGAGTCTGGGGAGGGTAGTGTGTACGCAGACCTTACCCCTACCTCATGAAGATAGGTAGGTTGCTTCCAGTAGACCCTTGGCCCAAGGAACATTGAAATTAACAAACAATTGCAACAAGGTAATAGGGTAATGAAAGTGAATAATGAACCAGCAATAAGCAAATACAACAATAAAACTAGTTTTACTGAGAAGCCTAGTAGAGACTCGCGACTATCTGTTAACCTTCAATTCTAATACACGTCCTCCACGCCTTCCTACCGAGGGTGTAAGCTGAAGCAATGGCATGTTCTGCCTAATCACTCCACCCCACCACTTCTTAGGCCTACCCCTAACCTTCCTCAAACCCGCCATGGTCAACCTCCCACACCTCCTAACTGGAGCAGCTATGTCTCACCTCATCACATGCCCGAACCATCTCAGCCTCGATTCCCGCAACGTGTCTTCTACCGGGGCCACTCCTACCATGTCCCGAATAACTTCGTTCCTAATGTTATCTTTCTTGGTATGTCCACACATCCATCTCAACATCCTCATTTCAGCTATACTTTCAGTTTCTGGGCATGGGACTTCAAGACGGGCCAACACTCAACCCCATACAACATAGTTTCGGTAAAACTTGCCCTTAAGTCTTGGGGGCACAGTTTTATCACATAAAACCCCAAATGCAAGCCTCCATTTCATCCACTCCGTTCCAATACGGTGAGTAACATCCTCGTCAATCTCCCGTTGCCTTGTATAAAAGATGATAGAGTAATAGTATAAAAGATGCAAGAACTGGCATTCAATTGGTTTTTAAACCAATTTATTCTCATCACTTGCTTTATTGAGTGTACGGTTATTGCTACTGTCTGCATTTTTCATTTTTCTATGGAAATACAATTGTCCCTGATGTTGAGACAGTCCAAGTGAACATGATTGATTGACTTGTACATCAGCAGAGAAATCAATGGAGTTAAGATTGCAACCTCAAAATTATTAGAACTATGAAAATAAGCTCTAAAACTAAATGAAGCTGATACAGCAGCAACACCTATCATACCAACAATCAGACGAGGAGCAAGGGGAAACAAAAATAAATAAAATAGTAATAAGCAAGAAATCATCAAGAATATTGGTGTTATTAAAAACCAATGAGATTCCCTAGAGCTCAAAAAGCTACAGAGAAGAGAATGTTTGAATTATATAACAAGAGAAAGAAAACATCAGACTCATGGCAATATCCAAAAGGCGAGCAACAAGAGAAGAATAAAAAGTGTACCTCTGTGTTTCTGCTTTTAACTTCCACACACTTAGAAGCACTGATGCTAGCACTCTTCAGCAAGCTACGAGCACTGTTGTTTGCCTGATTAGTTCCATTTTGTGTACCGACAATTGAGTTCTCCGATCCCTCAGAATGCCCTGGTGGGCTCTGAAGAGTTGTTGAAACAGTTCGCTTTTCACAATCATTATTTTGGGAAGAGGTGTCATTTTTTGGTGCAGGAACTCGCTCCCTGCAGCGGAGGTATTCCAAAAAGAAAATAAGTTCATATGTTAACTGTATATATGTGTAACCAAACCAGCAATCTACGGTAATACTTGAATTTGTACAAGTATGTGGACAAACTAGAGAGTTTAATAGGCACAACATCCTGAAATCACAAAAGATGCTACTCGATTGAAATCACAGTTAAACAAATCCAAAGGTCGCCAGTGACCAAAAAAGAGAGGAAATATCCAAACAATAAGAGCTAAATGGTAAGTCACTGCACAAAATAATGCAAGTAACTCTAAATCTACATCCATATGTAAAAGCACAAAGTATTTTTAAAAAAACTTGGTTTTATTTGATAAACTTTTCAGAGAAAATACTTTTCAAATCTGAATGTTTTTTATGTGTAGCACAATAATGCGTGTAGTTTAAATGCAGAGAAAGAACCATAGACTCGACCACACACCTAGGCAAGGAAGCATGCTGCCTCTGAAGCGGGGTGCTACGTTCACCTTTACCATAGTGCTCCTCCAGATGTGCAAATTGTCGCTTGAACCGATCAACACCACTAATTGACATAAAAGAAAGACCGTGATCAATATTTCCTTGAATAGCAAAACATAATAAATCTTCAGAAATAGAAGCAGATGAAACTTATTAGGCACAATATATTAGCCTAATTATATGAAGTGGGAGTCTGAAAGACGTTAATCGACTATATGTGATAGAGAAAAAATGATAAAGACATGTCTTTGCAAAAGATTAAAAGAAGGATGATCAGACAATCGCTAACCAGAGTGAAAACCTAGTGAATCAAGGTTCAAATTCCAGCAGAGGCGACACTAGGTGAGACTTCATCCCATCTGCCCAAGTCTTTGTGGGCAAAGTTACCCGGTACTTGTGCTAGTAAGAGGAGCAGATCCTAGGTGGATTAGTCGAAGTGCGTGTAAGTTGGCTCGGACACCAGCATTGTTGGCAAAACTGATATGAATATTCTTTTGCAATCCTCATGTTAAAAGTCTGCAGCAACCCTACTGTCGCAGAAATCCTTCATATACTATAGTATTGCTAGCACAACGATCAGAATAGAGAGGCCTAAGAAATTTGGTTTTAAGCAAATTATTTCCATCTCATTGCTGAAAACTTAATGCCTTTGATTTCCAGAAGATTCCCTGTTGTGTCTGTATCTGTGGGAGGATGGGAGGAGCACTACTTCCAGCACAACCAACTTTTCCAAACTTAAAAGGAAGAAAAAAGCGTATATGTTTTGTGATATTCTTCCATTTTTGAAGAGTAGTAATTAACACTCTAGATGTACCTTATATTTGTTGACCACCAGTAAAAGACTAAGAATACCAGCTTTTTTTGCAAAAGAAGCAGAGCAACTTTTAGAAAAGAGAGACACAAAAGTATTAGAACTAGCTTCAGTTAGCAGCTAACCTTGGGTACATAAAGCCACTTGTCTGATCTCCACCACTAAGATACTCCTGAAGCATCTGAGGATGATATTCTAAAATCTGTTTCGCTCAAGACAAGATTAAAGTCAGTCCTTTGAACCATTTCACTAACAAGGTAGCCATTATTATTATACTAAAGAAAGCTGCACCTCGCGATAGATGAGTTCTCTAACATCTTCTTTTGCCAGTTTCCTTTTCTCAAATTCAAACTCAAGCTTTGATATTGGTGGTCTAGATGGTTCACGATCAGCATTTGATAAACCACGGAAATATGGATCCAACAACGCCTAAGAAAAAAGATTAGTGTTTCTAAGTCAATTGGACTTGAGAATTTCCTTTAGCAGATGAAGTAACATTGATTTGTTTTCAATCACTACCTCTTCTGCCGATGGCCGATCTTTAGGGTCAAATGCAATCAGTCGTTCAAGTAGGCGTAACGCCAAAGGATCTGCATTTGGAAACTTTTTTCCAAATGGAACCGGTTGTTTCTTCCGCATGCTACTGAGGTATCTTCTTGCCTTTTCATTTCTGATCTGCCAGTTTTGAATTTAAAAAAAATAGTTCATAAAATAAGAAAAATAAAGTGGCATGTAAAAGGTGATGCCATGGAACCTCTTAGCAAAACTCTTTTTACTTTATCTTTTATTCTCAAATATGTCTACTTGCAAGTAATAAACACATACTTTCGAACAAAAAGCATGCAGAAAAAATCTAGATGATGCTAAAAGAATAGCACAATATCAAAGCAAACCTCAGAAAGAAAAGCATATATTATGACAACTGACCTTTGCAACTGTTTCGGGAGGAGGTGTCCCAAGCAAATCTGTGATTAGGTCTAATTGATGCACCACATTCTTTCCAGGAAATAACGGTTTTCCAGAAAGCAATTCTGCAAATATGCATCCGATGCTCCAAATATCAATAGCAGGAGTATACTGCAAATAGAGAACTCTCAGAGATAGTATGTATCACATGTAAATGAGTCTACAAAGATATGTCAAAAACACAAATAAAGTCTTCACATGTATGATAAAGTTGTTTCATAGTGAAACCACGTCTTTCCAAATATAATTCTTTTATCAGAATTTGACAAGGAACAAATTTTAGCCTCCCCAGACCCCACTTGTGGGAAACTACTGGGTTTGTTGTTGTTGTTGACAAGGAACAAATCTTTGTCTTTAAAGTGGTATAAACTATAGGTCCCCAAGCCATGTTTCAGGGTAAAATGCAAGAGAAGTAGCTTCTTAGCATCTCATCCGTTGCCTATATCCAAGCCAACGCTGGAACCAAACTCAAACTAAACTTGGAAAAGAACTTCTCATAAGGTTAACTGAACCCGACACATTCACGCTCAGTAAAAGTGTGGTGTGATCTGTGTTAAAATTAAAAGCCCATATGACAACCTATAAGTGATTTTTTGGCCTTTTTTTTTATAGTCCAGAATAAGTGATTTTTCCAGATTTCAAGAATGAATTAATTATTTTTTTCCTACATTGCCCTTGGAGTAAATAGGTCCAGGGTTCGATTCCCTCCACCAGCATTATTTGTATTAGGTAGGGGTAAGGTCTGCGTACAGACTACCCTCTCAGATCCCACCTGTTGGGATCAAATTGGGTTTGTTGTTGTTGTTGTTGTTGCCCTTGGAGTAAATAATGCTGGAGTATGTCTTAGGAGTGTTTATGTGAAGCGATAGTAAAGGTTAATATGGTCAATTTCATTGTTAATTAATGTTAAATGGTGAATTTCTTAATATGTGTGAAAACAACCAAAAATCACTTATTTTGGACCGGAAGGAGTAGTATTTAACATTTTTTTAGACTTGTGAAATGTTGAAAATTCCAAATTCCTTAGGCAGTTACTTGAACTTTAGCAAAATGCGCCCAGCTTTTCCTATAGCCCCATTGACTTGGCAATTTTCATCGAAAGACTTGAAATTACACTAGTGGTGGATCGACTTCATAGGCTGTGTTCTTTATGATGCACCCACGTGCCTTTAATTCTGTATCCACCTCCGACAAACAGCCGATAAATTAAACCTTTCACTGTTGCAGAACAATTGAGGAGAACAGGCCATACAGCAGGTTCCCCACAGTATTGATGAGCACTACACTAGATTCGAGAGACTCGTACTCATAACAGAAGGTGGGGCATAAGCTGTAAGAGGGATACTCTAATCATTGAACCAATTCAAGGAAATTATGCTACTATCTAAGTTCTTGAATTTGAACTGACATTTTCCAACAAGTAGCTCCATAGATTATTAACTATCTTTCAACCTTTAACGAACCTATGATTCAATACAGCTAGCATAGGGTAATATGAAACAGCTAAGATTTTCTGCTAACAAGAAGTTATAGATCTCATAATAATGTGACTTTCCTGAATTACTACTGAGACTCTCCCTTTTTTCCTTCTTTTTTATACTTTTGGTGTTTGCTGCAGTTAATTGTTCAATCGCAGCATTTTCAAGTTGTAATCAATTGAATCTAGTTTGTAGACATTGTTAAAGGCTGCAACGGCGTATAAGTACATGAAGCGTCAGCCACAAATCTTTTATAGTAAGATATTATTACTTCCGCAAGTGTTCTTCCCTCTCCCTAAGGAAATAGAAAAGACGGGAGGAGCGGAGTATCAAAGTAATGGGGAATAATCTTGATCATAATACATTGACACTAAGTGCAAAAGACTGGGGTAAGAAAATAATGGAAAAAATCTTGAACATAATACAATAACACTAAGCCCCCGTTTGGCCATATATTTTGCCAAGCTGTTTCCAAATTTTTTTTTTTGGCAAAACATGTTTGTTTATAGATTTTATCCATGTTTTGGCAGATTTTGAAAACAAAATTGCCAAATCCCAAAACTAGCTCTAGACCTGTTTCCCAAAATATTACTATTGGATCTTTTTAACAATCCTAAAATTTACCCCAAACTTTTGTATTTTATAAAAAAGCCCATCATCTACTATGACCTAAGTTGCGCGGAATCTTCGTTTTTGGTGTCGCACCCGTCTCGACACGAGAAGAGAGCGGGATATGTCCCGAATTCAGTCAGGTAACTTCGGATACTTTGACCTGAGTCCATCAACAAATTTGGGGGGAAATTGAGATTTTGATACTCAAAATTAAAAATAAAACAAATTTAAGACATGGGAAATGGCATACCTTCAATATTGCAGTACTTTATCTCATATTTGCTGCTTTGTGTTTCAGAAAAATCAAGAATTCAAGGGGTCGTATTCTGAGTTCGGACTTCTAGTAGACAGTAGCAGTGATATAGATGGAGAGTTGGTGGAAGGCCTTAAATGGCTCTATTTTTTTATAATTTTGAATTTTTTAGACGAATCCCCGCACTCGTATCCATACCTAGATCCCCACCCCCGAATCTTAAAATTCAAATTTTTCCGAATCCGACACTCGGATCCGTACTTGTATCGGATGCCCGCCCCCGAGTCCGAGCAACTTAGATTATGACGATGGATCTTGTAATATTAAAATTTGACGAATTATAGTGGCTAGTAATTGTGTTATTAACAGTTGATATTAAAATATCATGTTATGATTTTGGAATGGTGTATTATGTAGTTCATTATAAAAATGATAATTTTGTGCCAAACTTATTTATGCTCAGGACTTTGGTTTGTGATAATGATAATGATAATGAATGGCATCGATGAAGGTTCTGCACATACAGGATTAACAAGTTTGTTTGTCTGGTATTGTTGAGTTTTTTTGATAGTTTTATGAACTTACGGGTATAAGTCACATTTCATGTTTTTTCAAAAAAAAAAGTGAAACGGGTTTTGCAAAATTATGTCCAAACAAATTTTCATCTTCAAACCAAGCTTCATCTAAATCAGGTTTTTTAAAACAAATTTGGACATCTATGGTAAAACGCTAGCTAAGTGTCATTAACTATACTCAACATATGTGCCTTGCAGTTGTTGCATATACAAAACAAAACGAACTATTAAACTCTGAAAATTAGTGGCCATTGCAGTTGTTGCATACAAAATCAAGAAAAAAAAAAGGTTAAAAGTCAAGCCACTGCCATTGCAGTTGTTGCATATACACAACAAGAATGAACAAAAAAACTTTGGAAGTCAGTGATAAACCGATCTTACCTTAGAGAAAAAGGAGCCACATAGCTCAGGGGCACGATACCATCGAGTTGCAACATAATCCTTTAATACATCAAAAAAGATAAATTTATCAGAAATACCAGTCAAAAAGCCTGTATGAAAAAACAATGGCAGAAAGGAAGCCTTCTGAATTTGAACTTACAGTCCAGAAAATAGCTGATGGTACATCATTGAATGATACACGAGCAAGACCAAAATCACAAATCTTCAACTTACAGTCAGCATTAGCAAGAATATTCTTAGGCTTTAAATCCCGGTGGAAAATATTTGCTGGTAAGGCGGGCAAAAAGGGCAGGTTTGGTTATCACAAAGGAACTTTAACTTCTACTTCTATAGTTAGAGGCAGCAAAAGCACGTTTCAAATTATACAAAGAACAAACCTGTATGAATATATTTTAGTCCACGCATAAGCTGGTATAGGAAAAACTGATAATGCTCAGCAGTAAGATCATTATTGGCCTTAATCACCTGATGGAGATCTGATTCCATCAATTCGAAAACAACATAAATATCTTTAAACTCTCTCCGAGAAGGAGGCAACATAATGTGCTTTATTTCTACAATATCTGGATGCCTAAGTAGCCGAAGAAGTTTGATTTCTCTCAAGATTCTTGTAGCATCAGAAACATGATCAAAGACATCATTAATTTTCTTGATTGCAACTCTTTCACCAGTATGAGTATCAACAGCAGATCCCACGACTCCATAGCTGCCTTTTCCAATTACTTCCTGAACTTGGTATCTACTTGCCTCTCCATATTCCGTAAAGAATTCTGTCTCCAACGCATTCTGAATAAGAACATCCCATTAAAAAAAATCAAATATACATCTGACAGGTGAAATAGCAGCAAACCCCCCACCCCACCCCCCCACCCCCTCCTCTTAACCATGTAAATTGACATTGATGTTAAAATACAATAAGGGGCGATTAAAGGTAACTTCACGTGCTAGAAAGTACACGCACACAACGAATAGGAAAAGCTAAGCAATCAAGAAAGCTGGTGCTTTGACATGACATCCCCATTGACCTAAATCCATCTAATACTTCCTATTGGAACTTAACATAAATACAAGTTTCTGGGCAAAATCATGAATTTGCAGAAATTACAGCACCACTTGGCCTGAGTATTCAATCATCAATCCATAGTGATACCACATACTATCAAATGTTCATCTCATGAACATACAGACTGAAAGATCAGAATGAATTTAGATGAAAAATCCCATTCTCAAACAGAAGGGTCAAGGATTTTAAATCAGTAGGTGCAAAATACCATTGCATGTACTCTCTTTTTGTAAAAATAAATATAAAATTCATATATTGTCAACAAAAGCTTCAATCTTTATGTGTTTGTGAAATACAGACACGATCATCCACACAAAGGGAGCCTTGACATAACTGGTACAATTGATACCATATGACCGGGGAGTTCACGGGTTCAAGCCATGGGTAACCCGGACACTACACATAGGGGAGGTTAGTGTACTGGGCTGACCTTTTAAGACAGATCATCCACATCAAATTAAGCAGTTAATAATATTCTAGTAAAATCCAAAAGAAAAGAAAACAAAAAGGGGGGTCAAAGATTCTGTAGGTAAAAGGACAAAAAGGGAAAAAAAGAAAAGAAACCTTTTTGAGAGGATCCATTGAAGAATGGGAAGAAATAGGGAAACTAAGCCGTTTAGGTACTTTGATGAGCTTTAGACCTGTAATGTCAAAATCGTCAGTAATGGTGAACTCTTGATTATTATAATTATTATCTTCTGCTCTTTCTTGTAGATGGGTATTATGGGGTTTCTGAAGATCAGTCAAGATCGCATCTTCATTGTTGTGACGACGTTGAAACCAGCGAAGAACACCATCCACAAATGTACCACCACCCCCCATATACACACTAAACTTTCGTATTGATTCTTGATTCCTCACCACAAGATCTCAGCATTCCACGCTTTCTCTTCTTATGTAGTCCAATGCTTTCTCCCGATTCTCCCTCCTCCAATTTTCTCGTCTAACTCTTGTTTGTTTCGTTTTTGTTTTTTTTCTTCTTTTGTAGATGAAAGCAAATAAAAAACTATTTTTTCCTTTTTAGTACTACTTTACAGTTTACATGTATAGGCCATGTTTGTCCATAAAAGAAAAAATTACTTCTTTTCAACAAAAAATTAAAAAATATATATTTATACATAACATTTTGTAAGTTCTTGAAAAGTTTTCGAAAATAACTACTTTTTCAATTTTCAGAACATCTTTTTCTCGCACTCACAAAACTGTAATATTTTTTCAAGTAATGCATGTTCAAATATCATTTTTCAGCTTAACTCCAAATACAATTTTTTTTTTTCAAAAATTATACTAATTTTTATGTCGAAACGCCTAAATAATCTTTCCCTTGTACTATGGTATAAGAAAAATTCTTTTATATCGAAAAATATTTTTAACTTGAATTTTTTAATGACATGATTTACAATTAATTTTGAAACTTTTCATTTTTTTCTTAAGTATCGTATCTAATCAAACACTCTCTCGTATAATGAGATGAAACTAAATTATATTCGCTTATCATAATTAAGTAAGTTAATGAGACAAAAATATATAGTAATAATTATTATTAAGATTAATAGCCTGTTTGGCCAAGCTTCTTTTGAGGTAAAAGCGCTTTGTTTTGTCAAAAGTTCTTTTTTTTAAATTAAGGTGTTTGACCAAGCTTTTGAAAGTAAGAAAATGCTTTTGAGGAGAAACATAAGCAATTTTGGAGAAGCAGAGAAAAATAGCTTCTCTCCAAAAGTACTTTTTGAAAAATACTTTTGAGAAAAATACACTTAGAAGCATTTTTTTAAAGCTTGGTCAAACACTAATTGATGTTCAGAGATGATTTTCAATTAATCAGTCAAACACAAACTGCTTCTCGTCACAAAAATACTTATCAAAATAAACTGATTTTTCCGGTTTGGCTAAACGGTAGGTGTGTACAAACATATACTATGCTGTTGGATAGAACTTAGAAGTTAGACCAACCGCGTTTACTTTGGCAAATGGCACACTCTTTGCGGCGAGATGTTCCCGTGTTCTTACCTTTGAATTCGAAAGCATACAAATTATGATTTATGGGTATCTAGTAGGCAAGTTGTTTCCCTACCTTTTAAATGTTTCGGCAAATTATGGGCAAATTGTTGTCCTGACTTTCAAATGTACAATATTTTATCCCTAGGCTTCAACGTCCAATCTATTAGGATGATTAAGGAAAAGGAATTATGTGGGAATATCCCTTTATTGGAATCAGATAAAGGACTACCCAAATTATTTGCATGTAAAAGCAAGAAAGCACAAACAAGTCAAGCAATGAAAGAACAAGCAAAAACTGATATTATTAGACATGCTATATCACAATGATAAACATTAAAATGCGTCATGCATTATTTAGGTGAGTAGCTTAATAGTGATACGACTTTGACTGAATATACACTCTTAGGGTTGTTCAGGTGTACGTGAGGCTTCCAATGGAGTACATAATCTGTTATTTTAGTTTACATTCTAGTCCTTCTATTTTTCTGTTATTTGTTCCTTAATTTCACTTTAGTCCTCTTCCACTTTATAGTATATTAGCCGTGTATTTTCCAATTGAAAGGGTTATGAATGAGAACATATATCTTTTTACTACTTCCTTCTTCTCTTCTTTTACTTTTCTTCTTCGATTGTGCATTAGTGGTATCAGAACGGTCATCCTCGTACTTTGGGTAAGCTCAACGATGGCTTCCGAGATGACAGAAACTCTGAGTCGTTTAGATCGTATGGTGATAGATATAGTCAACTTTGGCATGCGTCAAAATCAGCTTGAATCTGTGCATGAGCGCTCTTTCAAGGAGCTCAAGGAGTCTATAGATTTGAGTCGGCAGTTAGACAAAGACAAGTCCATGGCACCGGGAATCGACTGTGGTCAGGGACTTTATTCGCCGACGGCGGGGCCTCGACAGCTCTCAGGTATTGTTGATCTAAGACCTACTCCTCAGAATTCATCTGCTCAAACACCTGCTCCTTCTCCGAAACCTCCAAATTTTGGTAACCCTAAGTATGTTTATGTTCCTAATTTGAGAATTCCAACTCCACCCACTAATCATCAAAACCCGACCAGCCACCAGCAATCATACCAGTTTCCACCTGTCGTTTACAGTCCATTCCAGCTTCCACCAGTCAATTACCACCTCTACCAACTTCCTTCAGCCACTTCCAGTCTATTCCTAACCTTAATCCACTCTACCAAATGCAATTTCAACCAGTCAAACATACATTCCCAGTTCGGATATCCCTTATCCTTCATTTACAAGCCATATTCCTCCTCCATACAACTCATACATGCCTTATCCTACCTATCCGACCCCACTTCCTTTTCCCCAGTATCCCTTATATGAACCATCTCTACACCTACAACAACCAGGGACTCCCCATCAAGGACCCTCTCACCACACCTCTTGTTCACTCACTCGGTTGTCAAAAATTGAGTTCCCACGATTTAATGGTAAGGATTTTATTGATTGGTGGTACAAGGTAGATCAATTTTTTTCTTTTGATGAGGTTTTACCTGAAGATAGGGTTGTAATAGCTGCCCTACATATGGATGATATAGCTTTCCAATGGCACAAGGCTTACATGAGGAGCCGATCTCACTTTCCATTTCCTTCATGGGGGGAGTATATGTTAGCTCTAGCTGATCAATTTGGGGCCGAGTATGATGACCCTATGTGTGAGTTGTGTCGCGCCCCCCTCTTTCCTCTCCTTTCGGATCTCTCAGGGTTTTTGACGTTATTGGACAAGTAATTTCCTTTTGGGATAAGGGATAAGGGATGTGAAGGATTTGAAGTGTCGCCACCTAACGAATTAAGGTGAGTTAGGGCACCTATTAAGGGTCACAATAACACTAATTGAATAACTAGAGATTGGGTAAAGGCTTGAAATTACTCTGAGGGGAAGGTGTTAGGCACCCCTCAAAGTCCACAATTATGGTTCCCGCCCAAAACGAACTTTGTGAATTTAAGCAAGTAGAAAATAGGCAGTCAAAGTATACACATGGGAACAAGTAATGGATTGAAAAGATTCGCAATCTAAGCACAAATATGTGATAAAGTTTTGAAAGATTTATGGTCTAAGCACACATATGTAGGGTATAGGGCATCCCAAAGTTGTTTATCCTATAGGATCACATTAATACAATGCCCGGTAATCACTCCCCAGTGAGGTGCTACACGTGGCATTAGCGCACCGGTCATCATATCCATATCTACCCTTTACCCCACCCCTTAATAGTTATTAAGCGAGTTTATTTAGTGATGTCTATGCGTGTTGTTACCCGTCCTTTCCTTGTGGTCTTGAAGAAATTTAGAACCTCTAGATATAGGTAGTTCTAGACAGACCCCTAAGATTTTGAATGGATAAAATTCTAAGTGACAGGCAAGAAAAAATAGGACTAATTAGATAAATGCGGGAAAGCAGTTATGAGGCCCAAATTAGCCTCCACAAGTAATGCACGTAATCAGCACGTCTCAAACACAAACAAGAAGCAGTTTTATTAGACAGGATCCTTAGCAGGATTCTAAGTGAGTACATGATAGTAGGCTAAAAGTGTATGGTTTGGCTTATGTTATACTCTAACTTAGTGATACTTTAATGTCTTAAGTATGTGAAATAAGGATAAAATGTGCTCTAATGGTGACTTGTGTGTTTCACATGAGTGCAATACTGTAAGGAAAGCTTATAACAGTGATCCGGGACAGAATTGAAGTAGAATAGACCATGGGGTACCTTTTGTATGAATTGAAGACTGAAGACTCAGAGATGAATGTGGAGACAATGGAAAACCCTACTAGCGCGGGCATTAGCGCGATATCAGCGCGCCCGCGCTAGTTCAGCTCTCATGAGGCAGTGAAGAACCCTTTTAGCACGGGCATAACGCGGCATTAGCGCGCCCGAGCTAGTCCAGCAATCCAGAGGCAGACAGAAACCCCACTAGCGCGGGCATAGCGCGGACTTAGCGTGCCCGTGCTAGTCCAGAAGCGTGAGGCATTATTTCAGGGGTAAATTTTGAAGTCCCATGCCATTCTACATCAACTATATAAGGTCCACTTCGCCCAAGAGAAGGTTAGAATGAGGTTTTAGAGTTTAGAACACCAAAAAAAGCAAAGGCAAGAGGCAAGGAGGCAATTGGGGCATCAATCCTTATTTTCTTCTTTTGTTATTTTGCCATTGACTATGGATTCCTTTGTAGTTTTCATTGCTATTATGTGTAGCTAAATACTTTAATCTAAGGTTTTGGTGAAACCTGTTGGGGATGAACTCGTTGGCATGTTAATATAGTTTTGAGTTGGTTATTTATCTCTATTTGTTCAACTACGTTTTGATTGTAGTTAGTTGAAGGGCCCTCAACTAGCGGTTCCTATTTATTATGTATCTGCTTGAGAGAGAGTGCATATTTAGGTAGTTGTTGGATAACATCACTCCCGGAGTATAGACGAGAGTCATAACTGAGGGTTTAGAGATTGGGTTAGAGATAATATACCTCGGGTGCAATCTAAAGTGAGTTGTAACGTAAATATAGCTAGCGTAGCTCGACAGAGTGCGACTAGTAAATTATCATAAATGCTCGAGAGAGATTTACGATAGCTGGAGAGTTCATGATTGATAGAGACAACCAAGTCAAAGCTATAGGAACATACAACTAGGGAAAGTACCAACGAGGGAAACCATTGCCTTAGACCTTTATTACAATTGTTTACAACTGCTGTTAGTTAATCTTAGTTTAGAAATTTCATTGATCTTAGTGGTAATTACAACATCGATTATTATTCATAAAGTTTGAGGAAGTTGATTAAGTGAGAGTTTAGTATTTTGGCGGCTTTCTTGATACGTTATTCCCTGTGGGATCGACTCTGGGTTTAATACCCCGAATTATATTTGCAACGTCCGCTTAGTATTTTATTAGACAAAGTTGACCGTGATCAAATTTTGGCGCCGTTTCCGTGGACTTAACGGTGTTATCAGTTGGAGTTAGAAGAAATACAAAATTCTTAAATATTGTCAATTTTCTTCAATTTTCATCTAGGCATTGAAAGTTTAACGTTTGCTAACTTGGTTGTACAGGTGCATGCCTAGAAACTCATCGAGAACTGGTGAAGTATTTGAAGCCTTATCAGATCCCGAGAAAGTTTTCAAGGCCCTAAATCAGGCCAACCGGAAAAGCAAACAACAACCATCAATTGAACAACTTGAACCCGACATGGAAGATCCAAACAACAGGAACAACAATGGGGATGATGTGGTAGACCTAGTTGCGTAGATAGGGGCAGAGGCTCCTTTATATGACTGGGCAAAACCCACAACAGAGAATTTGGCCACTGCGATACTAGTCCTTCAAATACAAGTTGAATCTTTCCAGATTACAAATAATATGATGCACTTATTACAGAACAAGGGACTATTCTCAGGGTCATACATCGAAGACCCCCAACAGCATTTGAAGAATTTCCTGTCGATTTGCAAAACACAGAGGCAGCCAAACGTCACTCAGGAGGCAATAAAACTATTGTTGTTTCCATTCTCAGTGACTAGAGCAGCCCAGACTTGGATAAACTCACTCCCCATCAATTCCATTACCACATGGGAGGAGTTAGTTAAGCAGTTCGTGAACAAATTTCATCCACCCAACAAGACAACTCAACAAATTGATGAAATCTTGAGCTTCAGACAGAAACCGGTTGAAACATTGCAGGAGACATGGGAACGATTTAAGGGAATGCTGGTTGTCTATCCATACCATGGTATTCCTGAGCAGATGTTGGGGCAGCGTTTTTATATGGGTCTGGCTGATACTGTAAAGGCAAATGTTGATGCTTTAGCTGGTGGAGCATTCTTGAGCAAAACATGGAGAGAAAGTCAGAGCCTGCTTGAAAAAATGGCGCAAAATTCAAGATGGACAACCAGGAATGCACCCATTACCTTCTGTAGTTCACTCAATGCCCTTCGATCCATCCAATACTATTGCGGAGAACGTGGCCACCTTGATAACACAGATGAGCATACTAACTAAGAAGGTGGAGGAATCAGGGCAAAAGCAGCAGGTACACATCGTGGATACAACCAATGGGGGCTTATGCACATCTTGCATTAGTCAACCATTTGGTAATCAGTGGAATGCAGGATGTGATCACCCTCCTCATCCAGAGAACATGAATTATGTGTCAAATTATGGAAGCCAGAGACAAGGGGGGAAGAATTGGAGTCAGCAAGTTCAACCGTATAGACCACCTCACCAACAACAGAACAGTGGAAATATGGGTGTCATGAGACCGCAAGGTAATGTAGCACCATATCAGAGGCCACAAGATTATAACCATCAGAATCAACAACAAGCATACCACCCTCCTCGGCATCAACAGGGGGAAAGGCTAGAAGATGGGTTCTCCAGGTTAGAAGCTATGATGCAACATGTTATTGGGTCAACTGCCAAGATCAGTGAAAGAGTAGATGCTGATGCGAGACTAAATTGCATAGTTTAACATGTGATATACCTTACATTTTATGCGCATT